>JAACNH010000438.1:28980-98356 GCA_019447015.1 Hymenochirus boettgeri | reverse complement strand
GAGACACAGAGAGACACTGAGAGACACAGAGAGACACAGAGAGACACAGAGAGACACTGAGAGACACTGAGAGACACTGAGAGACACTGAGAGACACTGAGAGACACTGAGAGACACTGAGAGACACTGAGAGACACTGAATAAAACTGAGAGACACTGAGAGACACTGAGAGACACTGAGAGACACTGAGAGACACTGAGAGACACTGAGAGACACAGAGACACTGAGAGACACTGAGAGACACTGAGAGACACTGAGAGACACTGAGAGACAATGAGAGACACTGAGAGACAATGAGAGACACTGAGAGACACTGAGAGACACTGAGAGACACAGAGACACTAAGAGACACTAAGAGACTTGGTTTAATTTCCCCTAAAAGTGAGCACATTTCAAGGACACACAATGTGAGGGAAATTCGCCTGCTAACTGCCTATCAGCAATGCCACACTGATGGACTGTAATCTATCACTCTCCTGCCCGCTGTGTGCAAAGGAAAAACCTCAGTTAATATTTCCTAAAATGGTTCAAACTGTTACATTCCCTGTAATTCCTCCCCGTGATGTTCTCATCCCTCTCCGTCTCCCACGGCCAAGGCTACAGAGACAACAGGCAAAGTGGGGTCAGTATGAAAAAACAGAAATAATATACAATATCTAAACTATATCTAAATAATATACAATATATAAATAATATCTAAATAATATACAATATATAAATAATATATAAATAATATACAATATATAAATAATATATAAATAATATACAATATATAAATAATATATAAATAATATACAATATATAAATAATATATAAATAATATACAATATATAAATAATATATAAATAATATACAATAAGAAAGAAAGCAAGAGAAGAAGAAGAAGATGGAAGAGGAAAGAAGACAAAAAGAAGAGAAAGAAGAGACAAGAGAGAAAGAAGAGAGAAAGAAGAGACAAAGAGAGAAAAAGAGAGAAGAGAAAGAGGACAAAAGAAGAGAGAAAGAAGAGAGAAAGAAGAGACAAGAGAGGAAAGAAGAGACAAGAGAGAAAGAAGAGAGGAAAGAAGAGACAAGAGAGAAAGAAGAGAGAAAGAAGAGAGAAGAAGACAAGAGAGAAAGAAGAGAGAAAGAAGAGACAAGAGGGAGAGGAAAGAAGAGAGAAAGAAGAGGACAAGAGAGAAAGAGAGGAAAAAGAGACAAGAGGAAGAGAAAGAAGAAAAGAGAGAGAAAGAAGAGAGAAAGAGAGAGAGAGAACAAGAGAGAAAAGAGAGAACACAGAGAGAAACAAAGAGAAATGACAAGAAAGAGAGAAAGAAGAGACAAGAGAGAAAGAAGAGAGAAAGAAGAGACAAGAGAGGAAAGAAAGAGAGAAAGAAGAGGGAACAGAAGAGAGAAAGAAGAGACCAAGAGAGAAGAGCAAAGAGAGAAAGAAGAGAACAAAGAGAAAGAGAGAGAGAAGAGAAAGAGAGACAAGAGAGAAAGAAGAGAGAAGAAGGAGACAAGAGAGGAAAGAAAGAGACAAGAGAGAAAAGAATGAGAGAAAGAAGAACAAAGAGAGAAAAGAAGAGAGGAAAGAAAGGAGACAAGAGAGAAAGAAGACGAAAGAAAGAGGACAAGAGAGAAGGAAGAGAGAAAGAAGGACAAGATGAAAAAGAAGCGAGAAAGAAGATACAAGAGAGAAAGAAGAGAAAAGAAGAGACAAAGAAGATAGGAAAAGAAGGAGAAAAGAGAAAGAAGAAAAGAGAGAAAGAGATAGAAAGAGAGAAGACAAGGAGAGAAAGAGAGAGACAAGAGAGACAAGAAGAAAGAAGATATAAAGAAGACAAGAGATAAAGACATAGAGAAGAAATAGAGAGAGTAAATAAGAGAGTGAAGAAAGCCAAGAGAAGAAAGAAGGAGTACAAGAGAGAAAGAAGATATGAAATAATATACATATATAAAATAAGATTAAATAATATTACAATATAAATAAGATATAAAATAATATCAATATAAAATAATATAAATAAATATAAAATAATTACAAGCAATAAACCCAGTGGGAGCGGCACTCCTTATCACTTGATATTAAAACCATATTATTTCCCAGCGGCTCTGGGTAAATGAGCCACTTGACGCCTTTGTAATAAAAGTTCTAATTTTCCCCAAAAAATCAGATGTTAGTTTTCCAATGTACAGACATCTGATTGGCTGGGGCACAATTAGCACCATTATAACAATAAGAACCTTTATTACCTCCCCTGAATGGTTTTAAACAAGTTCCCAGGTCCCACAGCCATTTACAGTAAGTTACCTGTTAGTTTCATTGTATTTATTCAGAACTTTTGCACTAAGAAGGAAACTGGATCCTGGTTTATTGCATTCCAATACACTTTGTTAAGTGGCAATTACATAGAATATAATGACCAGGATCCCATTATCCTATTAACCCCTCACTGCTGCAATCAGGCTAAACCATGGAAATTAAATCGCTTTCTATGAAATGAAACCAGACATTTGGGCTATAAGCTGCACCTTACACAGTGGGATCCTATGCAGGAAGCACCTTGATCCCGTTCTGATCTCTGGTGCCTACAGGCAGAGGGACCAGCTCTATTTCCCTCCATCGTTCAGGCAGATTTACTACTGTACAGGGAACTCAATAAAACATCCCCAATGTCCTTAAAGGGAGGTTTAGCCTATTACATTTTGCCTGACTACAGATCAGCCACCAGAGAGTAACGTTAAACCCCCCTGTACATGGGAGGGGGGAGGGGTGACATTTTACTGATTTACCTAGATTTTGTTTAGGGCAGTGGTGGCTAGATTCATTTCTATGACCCCAATTCACAGCCAATCAGGGCATTAGAATCTATAAACAAACAGCCCATTGCCATATCCTCTATTGTAATATATAACAACCTAAACCCTATAGCTCCTCTATGTAATGTTCATGTCTACCTACCTTCTATTAACGTTACGCGTCAACGTTAAACATAACCACACTTAGCCTTATAGCACCAGCCCTTCTGCTGGACAGTGATGAAGGTAGAACACATTGAAATGAATGAAGACAGATTACACATCGAGGTGGGTGTAGATCCTCACAGTCTATAGATTTGTCTATTCCAAATGGAGAAAGTCACCAAGTTGTCGGTCGTCTGGAGGTATAACATTTGCATGTAAAGTTGGATCTAATCTGCCTGTGATTTATAATGTATGGAACACATAGGAGCGGTTATAATAAATGTACTTTTTAACTCTACACTAAGGGGGTTATTCAGTTAAGTTCTTATCGTTTAAAATGGTGCTAATTTTGCCCCAACCAATCAGATGTTAGCTTTCAAATGTTTCATAAGCTCTGATTGGTTGGGGCAAAATTATCACCATTTTAAACGATATGAACTTTTATTGAATCTCCTGTAAGTTTTTTACTATAATTTGATTCGGGAACGCGGCCATACTTTCTCTATGGTCAAAGAAACAACAGCAGAAATACAACAAGTAGCCAATCGGCATTAGAAAGCTCACTGGTCATATATCTGGAAACCCAACTGCCTTGTCCAATGGAATCAATACATTATGGTCATTATGTTTAATCACAAAGATACTTTGCTGATTGACCCAGTTCATTGAAAAGTCATGATCCATCAGGTCTTCAAGAACAAGTATTCGATAACCAGAACATGCCCCAAATCTGCAGCTTTTGCCAAATACATATGGAAGGGAATTTCCTCCTTCACTGCCAATTGGTGCTTAGATCAGAACACCTACAGATAAAGTAGATACAGGGAACTGTGTCCCATACAAGTCGCCTTTATAAAAAATGGGCAAAATTAGAAATAACCCCAGGACTAGCTACAGTCTTTCTGAAGTGACAGCAGTATAAATGGGGGTATCCTGCTAGTACTGTGAGCTGTGACATCACCAGCACCAGAGCTCTGCCCCAGGTTTAAGGTTGGAGCGTGCCCACTGCTGGAGAGAGCATCATCAGCTGCATCAGCTCCACCCCCAGATTTATTTTTTTTTAATAATTTTTAAAGCCTGAAAATATTTATTCTCTAAGTTGCCAACATGGTAGAATGGATGCAGGTCTGTGATAGTTTTAAAAATGTTAGGGGGAGGGGCAACTTTTAAAGCCAATAACTTTCCATATTTTAATTTGGCTAAATTCCTATTTAACATAAATAAAATACCCCTCTCCATTCCTATTTACTCTATCCTGTCTAACAAGGTGTATCCTTCTAAATTTATTGCCCAGTCATGTGAATTGTTTGCCATGTTTGCGATTCCTCCTTATAAACATTAAACATATCCTTATCTTATTTATATAGATAGTGAAAGTTACCCTAAAACCTTCAATCTTTTTTTTTTTTCTTAAGAATACCTGGCAATTTCCATAAATTTTATTGGTGAGTTTACCAGACCTGCTATTACCTCTGATTTGTGTGAAATACTCTCATTACCAGTTGGTAGAACATTCCTGCAGATCTATAATTTAAAAGAGGTGGGATTTGATTTGTTGCTCTGGGGAGACAGTTTAAACCTCTGTGTCTGTTCCTAGGGCCTGTTTACCTTCTAATCCTGCTGATTCTACAACTTAGCACGGCCATTAGTGGAAACCTGCCATTCAGTTACAGTTTATTTCACTTTCTTAAGCTGTTCTGCAGTCAACCCCTTTCAAAGCATAAGTGATTTCCCGGACCAAATATATAACAGAGCACCGGGCCTTGTTATTACACCATATAAACGCCAGTCAGAACAGGTGCCCTGGGCTTTTAGAAAAAGGTAAGATCCTTTCTAAATGCAAAGTGGAGATGTTACACTGTGTAGGATTTTGTATTTATCTTTCATTGAGTGTTATCATAGCTTTTGTCATTGTGTGTAATCATTTTGTGATGTCGGGTTATCATTTGTGATATTTTGTTATCGTTTAGGGTTTTGTCATTGTGTGTAATCCTTTCGTGTTACCGGTTTCAATATTCTGTGTTATCATTCTGTTATCGTTTAGTGTTTTAGTCATTGTGTGTTATGGTTTTGTGTTTGTGCTTTGTGTTTTATCATTTTGTTATCATTTTGTGATGTCATTGTGTTATCATTTTGTGTATTTTGTTATCATTGGGTTTGTCATTGTGTGTAATCGTTTTGTGTTACCGGTTTCAATATCTGTGTTATCATTCTGTTATCGTTTAGTGTTTAGTCATTGTGTGTTATGGTTTTGTGTTTTGTCTTTGTGTTTTATCCATTTTGTTATCATTTTGTGATGTCATTGTGTTTTATTTTGTTATCATTTAGGGTTTTGTCATTGTGAGTAATCGTTGTGGTACCGGTTTAATATTCTGTGTTATCATTCTGTTATCGTTTAGTGTTTACATGTGCGTTATGGTCTTGTGTGTGTCTTTTGTTGTTTTATCATTTTGTTATAATTTTATGATGTCATTGTGTGTTATGATTCCGTGTTACCATTTTGTGTTGGAAATATTTTATAATCAGGTAATAGATCAGAATTCAGTATTTTATTCATATGCTTTAAATTCATTTCTTTCATTCATCTGTTTAAAATGAATTTAACCCATTTAACCCGGAGTGAAGAGTTATATAATGAGATCCACATTTTATAAAGTGATTTTCTTTTCTGGTTCTTTTCCATTTTCACTCCCCATTGTAAGGTGATTGGCACATGTGACCAACCTATGATCTTCCACATGTATATAAGATGTTACCGTGTCTTCTGTTAATCTTTGCCAAATCCCGTAACTCTCCTTCAACCACTGTTCTTTGGTAGGAACAAATATATGAAGACAAAGTGCAAATCTAGTGGGTAGGAAACATTAATCCTAGTGTGAACGTTAAGTAATTGTGCTAAAATTGCAATTGAGTCGTTCATAAATATTATATATCTATCAGCTCGGACAGTCCACACTAAACTATATCACACGTATGAAGCCTTTAGTCCTTTAGAGGCAACGAACCATGTGGGATTTAGATAAGGACATGAATTGGAAGATTTCCCAATGCATCAAGGTGAACTAATGGTATTGACAAGTCCCCACATTGTACAGATCGGCTCAAGCCTTCACATGATAAGGTCCATAGGGACTGGGAGAGATATTGTCTCTCTCTGCAATCAGGAAATCCTATGACCCCAACTTTATCTCCCTCCAACAATCGTCTGAGGAATCCACTTCTAGTCCTGTTAATTAGGAAACAATCTATATTATGGAACATGAAAGGAAGAGCTAATGTCCATTAATAGACTCTCCACTGTGACCATCGGGGTGAATCCATTGGGTTACCTAAGGCAGACACATGTTTATTGTCACTTGTTTAAGAACCTTATAGATTGACGTTTAATAACGTTTCTATCGAAAGGTTCGGGACTTGGGTTGCCCATTAAAGACGGCACAATTGGAAGAAATTTACCGACATGTCTGAAAGTTTGGGACGTTAACCTGATCCAATAATCATCATTTTGGTTGGTGATGTTCTTGATATGGCCCTGAACTTATGCCTAGTACACAGGTCCACGCACAGAGCTCACAAATGGCTCCCAGGAGGTCCACGCACACGGCGAATGGCGTTTCGGCCGATAATCGCAGATGTGCTTGGTTGATTTGAACTATCGTCTAAAACGTTCATTAATCGCACCTGTGTCGTACACTCGGGGATGCTTATTGGTGTCCGAGCGTGGACGTGCGTACGAGGCTTAGTTAGCAAATGACACAACTTAATTCCACAACTTCCCTGTTGATATGTAAAAGTCCAATGAAATTTCCCAGGACATGATGATTTTTAAACCGACATAGAAACTTGTAGAAGGAAATAGGAAGATTTATCTCCCTTCCAGAACCCGGTAACTGCCCTAGATTCGTACGTCCAATAAACCACATCCCGTGATACTGTTACTACCTCACAGTTACATTTCATCTGGGAGGATGATGGAGGTTTTCGTTTTTACACACGGTCTGGAATTAGGGATAAGGGGGAGAATTCATTATCCAGGGCGGATATAGGAGATGATTTAACATGATTCTCATGGTTAAGCTGTTGAGGCCCAGAATTAATTGTTTATTATAATGACCCTTTACCTCAGTCACATATATTTTTATGAGAGACGTTCATCAGTTGGAAGAAATCTTTTAGCTGAATAACGAGCGTCACTTGAAAAATCTACGTTTTAAAAAGGAACATTTGTTTTTAATCCTGTTTTTTTTTTTTGCATTTCGCTTATTAATATCATACGACATAGAGATGCTCCAAACTCGGAATTTTTTATGGAATTTACGGAATCGGGAAAAACCCAAAGATCCAAAAAACGTATGTACTTTCGAAGGTTCGGAATGTACAAGGTTATTTTTGAGGGTTACTGGACAACAACGTACATTCGTTAACCCGCAAATACGTGTTTTGAAGTTCCGAAATCCACATGATCCGCTGAGTTCCAACAGCGTCAGAACTGGATCCCATTTCTAGTTATAACTGAGATTCCAAGTCATTGACTGATTCATTCCCATGGTAATGTAAATGTAAACTTGCATCATCAGTTCCTCTAATACACGTACAATAATCATTAGAGGGGGGGTTTCACCATGACCAATCACGTGGCCTATTGTAGAACACATGTTCACCCAAAAAATTGCCACCAAATGTTTGTTGCCGTTACCCTGATGAACTGATTTTAATGATTGGGATATAGGGAAATCACTAATTCTCATGACTACCTACTAGAGGCTCCATCACATGGGGAAAGATCATTTCCATTGAACCTCAATAGAGGAGGGTGATGCAGTCCGAATGTGTCTGATTACCTTCCTCATAAAAGACGTGGGAGGGGTGTCTGTTCGACCGATGGAATCCATTCTGCAAGTGCCACATCATGTGTAGGTTTAGCTTTAGACTAAATGGGCCATAGACAATGAAGTGCCAGGCAGTAACGCCAGAGCCAGCATGGTATTGTCTTGTAGAAAGAGAGGTATGGATTCAAGGGAGGAAATGGGAGTGGGGGTTTCCCTTCCTCTGACAACAGTTTGTTGTGTATTGTATCTTAAGGTGCCACACAGACACCGAAACGTGATCTATAAACAATTATTGTGTTAGACAAGTTGGTGTGTTGGATCCTTTGATCTTAGGCAGGAGATGTGGGTATAATATTAAGATCTATTGTAGATATGTTGGGTAACAATATACTGTGAAATGTAACACAATGGGTGTTTTAAGGGGGTGTGTTAGTGTCACTTTCTGTTTAATCTCCGAGCAATAGAACAGCAGGAGGGCCCCTTGAGACTGAGACACATTGAGAGACACCGAGAGACAGTGAATGATTGAGAGACAATGAGAGACACCGAGAGACGCTAATATTGTGTTTCAGAAGATTCTTAAAAGGACAATGTACTCAATTTATATACACAACAACTAAGAGACACCGAATGACACTGAGAGACATCAAATGACAGTGAGAGACACAGAGAGACACAGAGAGACACAGAGAGACACAGAGAGACACAGAGAGACACTGAGAGACACTGAGAGACACTGAGAGACACTGAGAGACACTGAGAGACATGACTGAGAATGAGAGACACTGAGAGACACTGAGAGACACTGAGAGACACTGAGAGACACTGAGAGACACTGAGAGACAAGAGACACTGAGACACTGAGAGACACTGAGAGACACTGAGAGACACTGAGAGACACTGAGAGACACTGAGAGACAATGAGAGACACTGAGACATGAGAGACACTGAGAGACACTGAGAGACACTGAGAGACACTGAGAGACAATGAGAGACACTGAGAGACACTGAGAGACACTGAGAGAATGAGAGACACTGAGAGACACTGAGAGACACTGAGAGACACTGAGAGACACTGAGAGACACAGAGACACGAGAGACAATGAGAGGACACTGAGAGACAAGAGAGACACTGAGAGACAAGAGAGACACTGAGAGACACTGAAGACACTGAGAGACACTGAGAGACACTGAGAGACATGAGAGACACGAGAGACACTGAGAGACACTGAGAGACACTGAGAGACACTGAGAGACACTGAGAGACCATGAGAGACACTGAGAGCAATGAGAGAAACTGAGAGACACTGAGAGACACTGAGAGACACAGAGACACTAAGAGACACTAAGAGACTTGGTTAATTTCCCCTAAAAGTGAGCACATTTCAAGGACACACAATGTGAGGGAAATTCGCCTGCTAACTGCCTATCAGCAATGCCACACTGATGGACTGTAATCTATCACTCTCCTGCCCGCTGTGTGCAAAGGAAAACCTCAGTTAATATTCCTAAAATGGTTCAAACTGTTACATTCCCTGTAATTCCTCCCCGTGAGCTCATCCCGTCGTCCGCCACGGCCAAGGCCACAGAGACAACAGGCAAAGGGGGTCAGGAAAAAACAGAAAGAAGAGACAAGAGCGAAACGAGAGCGAAGACGATGACAAGAGAGAAGAAGAGCGAAAGAAGAGACAGAGAGGAAAGAGAGAGAAGACAAAGAGAGAAAGAAAAGAACAAGAGACAAGAGAGGAAACGAATGAGACAAGAGAGAAAGAAGAGAGAAAGAAGAGACAAGAGAGAAGAGAGAGAAAGCAAGAGAGAGAAAAAGAGAGAATAGAAGAGACAAGAGAGAAAGAAGAGAGAGAAACGAAGAGAAAGAAGAGCAAAAGGAAGGAGAAAGAAGAGACAAGAGAGAAAAGAAAGAGAAAGAAGAGACAAGAGAGAAAGAAGGAGAGAAAGAAGAGGACAAGAGAGAAAGGAAGAGAGAAAGAGAGAGAACAAGAGAGAAAAAGAAGAGAAAAGAAGAGGACAAGAGAGAAAGAAGAGAGAAAGAGAGACAAGAGAGAAGAGAGAAAGAAGACGAAAGAGAGAAAGAAGGGACAGAAGAGACAAGAGAGAAGAAGAGGAGAAAGGAAGAGACAAGAGAGAAAGAAAGAGGAAAGAAGAGACAAGAGAGAAAAAGAAGAGAACAGAAGAAGAAAGAGAGAAAGAAGAGAGAAAGAAGAGACAAGAAGAAAGAAGAGAGAAAAGAAGAGACAAGAGGAGAAAGAGAGAGAGAAAGCAAGACAAGAGAGAAAGAAGAGAGAAAACGAAGAGACAAGAGGGAAAGAAGAGACAAGAGAGAAAGAAGAGAGAAAGAGAGACAAGAGAGAAAGAAGAGAGGAAAGAAGAGACAAGAGAGAAAGAAGAGAGAAAAAGAGACAAGAGGAAAGAAGAGAGAAAGAAGACGACGAGCGAAACGAGAGCGAAAGAACAGAGAGACAAGAGAGAAGAAAGAAACAAGAGAGGAAACGAAGACGAGAAAGACAGAGACAAGAGGAGAAAAAGAGACAAGAGAGACAAGAGAGAAAGAAGAGAGATAAAGAAGAGACGACAAGGAGAGAAAGAAGAGAGAAAGAAGAGACAAGAGAGGAAAGAAGAGAGAAAGAAGAGACAGTAGAGAGAAGGAAGAGACAAAGAGAGAAAGAATAGAGAAAGAAGAGACAAGAGAGAAAGAAGAGAGAAAGAGAGACAAGAGAGAAGAAGAGAGGAAAGAAGAAAAGAGAGAAAGAAGAGACAAGAGAGAAAAGAAGAGAGAAAGAAGAGACAGAGAGAAAGAAGAGCAGAAAGAAGAGAGACAAGAGAGAAAGAAGAGCGAAGAAGAGACAAGAGAAAGAAGGAGAAAGAAGAGACGAAAGAAGATAGAGAGAAAGAAGAAGAAATAGAAAGAAGAGACAAGAGCGAAGAACGAAAAGAAAAGGAGAGAAAAAGAACAAGAGAGAAGAAGAGAATGAGAGAAAGAAAGAAGAGCACATAGAGCAAGAGGAAAGAAGAGACAGATAGAGGACCTAAGAGAGAAAAAAGAGTGAAGAAGAGACCATAGAGAAAATAATATATAAAGAATAACAAGGATTAAAGAATATATAAAGAAGATACAATAGAAATAATAGACATAATAAAATTAATATATACAATAATATACAATATATAAATAATATATAAATAATATACAATAGATAAAATATAATAAATCAATATATGAAACTAATGAATATATAAATAATCTACAAGCAAAACCCAGTGGGAGCGGCACTCCTATCCACTTGATCCAACTGCCCGGGTGCTTCCGTTATAACTTATGAATATACCGATAACCAAAGGAAGACGGAGCACTCCAGGGACTCATCAACAAATGCAATATTTATTTGCACGTCTCTCGACGCGTTTCGGCCCGTCACAGGCCGTTCTCAAGATAACAAGTGCAAAGATATCCAAACTTTTATAACCAACAAACACACAACCCCGTGTTCCTCCTACCAAGCTCCCCCCACCCCCTCCGTCAGAGTTACGTAGTTCATAGGGATAGGTCCGCTGGGTGGGTGTGTAACATGACGCTTCCTACGTCAGCATCCCTCCCACCTCACAGCATCCGACTGACATGTCCACCTCACAACATCCGACTGACATGTTGTGAGGTGGGAGGGTGTAATACCTCGTGGAAGCTGCTGGATACCTCGTGGAAGCTAAAGGTGGCCATAGACGGATCAACGTAATCTGGTGATCATGGCCTATAATACTGAGCGGATGAAAATCTTGACCATCCCATTAACAATCAGGACTGTGTCGATGTGTCTATGGCTGGATATGAGCTTAGAAGAGGCATCACTAGGTGAAGGACATTGAAGGTGAAACTATCAGAATTTTGCAGATCTCCCTATTCCCCTGTGTCGTTCTCACCCAGACCACAAGATTCTATCGCACCTTAATCCTCTATTTAAATAAAAAGTAGCCAGGATTGTACTAACACAAATGTTGTCTATTGGAAACGTACAGACACACAAGTGTGCACAACAGACAAACAAGAGGGCACACTCATATATAATCTGCACATGCAGAGATGATCTGCAGCTTGAAGAATGGATGGCCTAGCCTTTAGGGATCTTATCAATGTGTAGATAGAAATGATGAGATGGTCCCTAGAGACCTTTGTCCAAATCCTCAACACTACGACCTTTGTGCCTCTAGGTAATCCAGTGATGACAGGATCTGTGTAGAAAGAAGTGTCTATAAAGTACAGGGAGTTAGGGTGAAGACACAGGACTTTATCCATCGAGTTTATTGCTGATGGTGATGATGAGGAGGGTTTTTCAGTTCATTGGATGCCCAGTAAATTCCCAATGTCCCCCAGCTCTCTACTGGGCTATCACGTTGTATCTTAGATGCTTTTTTGTTTTGTTAGCTGGTCAGAGCAATAAAAGAAAAAGCATGAACAGCATTTAAGATATAAATTAAAAAATGAAGAGTTATGGAGCTGCCGTAGTGGACGGTATCAAACTGGTTACCATTAGAAAGTCACACAGCACAAATTAAAGTTTTCCACTTATCAGCAGTGCAGTTTTGCTCGATAAAAACTCCCGGGAAGCACATCAAGATATTTTATGGTGTCAATTCCACGTAGCTGTGAGCACTATGGGATAGAAATAGCTGTGCTGGAATATGGAGAGGAAACTCAGAGATGTGCATCTTACTGGGATTAACGAGAGTCAGATACGCAGAAAGTGGATGGTCCCAATGACTACAGAGCAAGAAAGTCCGTACAGGGAACAGACTAACGATAAACTATAAAGTGGGGGAAGCGGGAGATTGTCAGCTCATAGGGCAAGTGACTGCAACACAAAATACATTTCAATTTAATGTCTTAACTGGAGGTCACGGCTTATTTATAGTGATAATGTCTGTAGTGAGGGAGATTGAGAGACCATTGGGAACATTGATAGATTTATAAAGTTAATAAAACCCCAAGACTCTGATTTCTTTCCCATCTGTAAATAGAAAGTGTCTGTGTGGAAGGTTCTGTTTGTGTGGCCTTAGATTTCCGCAGTCGAGAGAAGTGACTCAGAAGGAACATTAGAGTGAAGTGTTACCATAGATTTACTATAAATATCACTAATTACGTTAGCCATTCAGAACATTGCCTCAAAGGGGCAACTTAAATCCTACTGGAAGTTTAAATACTGGATATAAACATGATCAAGTGGAACTATGATGATTCCCAAAGGCCCAGGAGATTTTCAGGATTGTTGAATCTACCGTGAAGTGACTGACCCTCAAATGTATTAACGAAGAAGCTGGTTTGGGCACCTCAGTTATGGGTGCTGGTGTCACCCTTGTTGGGGTCTGGGTAGGAACATGACTTCTGTGTTTGGGCGATGCCCATCGAGGAAATCCTGAAACACATTAATGGAAGGCTCTGCCTGATAATGATGGTGTTGGGTTAAACTTTCTAAGGGTGAAGTTGACCCACGGGCTGGTGGGTTTACATAGAAGGACTGACCTTGAGGAACCATCGTCTTTCAACTCAAAGTAACTTTATATTTAACTCACTAAGCAGTGAATCTGATTTCACCAACACGTGTTTCAATATTGTGTCCTTTCTCCTATTTGAACCGAATAAGACTGGTAAATTGTAGCTTTGGGTTCCATTGAGCTGTAATACGGTATTGAATGGATTTAAGGGGGAAAGTTACCAATAAATTACACGTTAATACCCAGAGATGTCCCATTGCAGTTGAGCCTTAAAACTCTGTAAATAGGGGATTTCTCTTTGTTGCATTTATAATTCAATAACGATCTGTGGCTTATGGATAAACATGGCTGCCGGAACACGTGTCCCTGTGGCCCAATGGACCTTTGTTCATTGACCTGAATGACCTGTGTCCTTTTCGAACTCGGCGCAGAGCTGATCCGTCCCATGGTTTGTGGACTGTAGGAATACATCACATTAATGGATTCTGCTCTTCCAGGTAAACGGCACAAACACTTAAAAGCCACATGTCCGTCCTAAATCCCATTATTTTCTTATTCCACAGCCATTTCTGTCTCCGTCTTATCTCCTGTTTATTTGTTTCCATTGTTTTATTGATTGAGAATGTTCCCCGGGTTGGGCCGCTAATAAACCAGACATGAAACGAAAAGCTTTTAGTCTTTCTGTGAGATCACAAGGTAACATATTAACCCGGACAGCGAGCGAGGTCCTATTGTCTGTTAAGTGGATCAGGTTCATATACAAATGGACAGAAACCTTCAATTACAGGTCGGAATTTGATTTCTCCATCGACATTAAAGGCTCCTACACACGTGAGAACACGGTTCCCCGACCCGCGCCGCATGATGTGTACAAGCAAACGTTACGGCCAAAAATCGGCCCGTGTGTAGGCGCTTTATCGGGCCAAAAGGTTGTTCATTCGGGGATTGTTGAATGACCGACTTGTCGGCTCTCCGAACGAATGACCATTTCGGCCAATAAAGCGCCTACATACGGGTCGATTATTGGATGAAATGTTCGTTCGTTCACATCGCGTGTCACGTGTTGGGACCCGCGATCACATGTGTGTACGAGCCTTAAGTGAAACTTCCCTGATTATGAGTAGAGATGTCCGAACTTCGCAAAATCCGGTCCGCTCGAGGATCCGCGAATTTTCGGAAAAATTCTAAAATTCTAAAATCCATGAGCGGACCCATTAAAACCCATTAAAATGAAAAAATCCTCGAAAATACGAGGATTCTTCGAAATTTCGAAAATTTTCGAAAACACGGTTCGGAAAAGTTCGAAAGGCGGAAAACCGGAAAATCCGCGATATCCGCCGTTCGCGAACGAGGTAAATCCGCCGCGGATCCGGGTTGGGATCCGTGAACTGGGCTATCACTAATTATGAGTAGAGGGAATTAAAGGTGTAAACGTTTCTGTAGGCAACATATTTCCAGCTGTCAATCAGATGTTGGAGTTTAACTGGATCACTGTCCAATGGCTAAGCAGCCTAACCCTGGGAACCATCTATGGAAGGGGTGGAGAGTTTTAGTATCTTGAGCTATTAAAAAACTATTTTTACTGATATAAAATACGTGATTCTTTAGGCGAGAACAAAATGGGACGTTCTAGGCAGAATATGTTCTTAATGAAGTAAATCGCAACTCAGTCACTAACAGACAAAATCATAATTGTTTCTATTTTATGAAGAAAACATTTAATGTAAACGCACTGTAAATACGGGACTGATTACCGGTAAATGAGTCAGTGACATGTTTGTAAAATGTAATGGTGGCCATAGGGACTAATGTATAAGGTCTGTTGGTCTGGGGAGTCACATTTGTACATGGATAGAAAATTGGTTAATGAATAGGATGCAGAGAGTAGTTGTAAATGGGGCTTCATCATTATGGACTAAAGTGCTAAGTGGGGGCCACAGGGTTCTGTGTTGGGGCCGCTTCTATTTAATCTATTTATTAATGATTTGGAAGTGGGTATTGTCAGCAAGGTTTCTGTGTTTGCTGACGACACAAAACTGTGTCGACCATTAAAAACTTCAGAGGATGTGCAATCATTACAGGGGGATCTAGATAGATTATCACATTGGGCTGCTAAGTGGCAGATGAGATTCAATGTTGATAAATGGGACAGCATGGCTACAGACCAGTGCGACAGGGGAATGGACAGCTTCTCCAAGTATGGGGAACCAAACAGTTGCGACACTCAGGAGGCCAAACCAACCTTTGGCTAACTTCAAAGGATGGCTATAGATAAGGTCACCAAATCCCAAAAGAGGAACCGTGACTAGGAACAGAGCCCTCCTACAGTGTGAGCATGGTGGATCGAAGACTAAACCTGTATCCCCGAGGGCCGTATGAGAGCATGCTCATTTGCAGGCTTTCATCGTAAAAGGGGCCGAATCGACCCTACAAAGGGGTCTGGTAAGCATTGACAGGTCCATCCCCCTGGTACCCCTGAGAATATGCTAAGATTGTTAATAGAATACCAGTAGCCACAGGTATTTTGAAGAGTAGTTTGAATCCATAGCATAATCATGTCTTTTTATACACTTATTTTATCCATTTATATCATTCTTATTACAGTCCGGTAGGGGATTTTACTATATGACCACACTCGACTTTTTAGATATATCCGATCTTTCATAGAATATCGATCTTTATTATAATTTTACTGTAGATGCATCTGATTTTAGTCATTACACGATTGATTTCCAAAGTGTATTGTTATTAGTATGTTTGTTTCATATTATATAAAATAATATACACTAATAAACATATTGTATAATATTATGATTATGGATGTATTATTTATATATATTTATATATGTATACTATTTACTATATTCTTATATTATCTGTGTTATTATTTATATCCTTGTTGTAATTTATTGTCTACTTCTTTCATATTTATTTCGATTTGTCTATTTTTATATGTTGTTTTTAGACTATCATTTGTTTTATATTGTTACGTCTTTATTGTTTTCTTTGTCTTATCTTTACTCTTTGTTTATCTTTGTATCTACATTCTCTTTGTTATATACTCTGGGGATATTATCTTTGACGTATTCTTCTGTTTATTACTTTATTTTTGTTTCTATGTGTTTTTTTATTACTGATTTCTCTTTGTTATTTCTTGTTACTTTTGTATGGTATACTTATCTCTATCGTTGTCTCTTTATCTATGTGTGTGTTCTTTATACGGTTCTGTCGCCTAAGCCGACTTGCTCCCTCCACCCACCGCACACCTACCGACACCGCCCACCGCCTCAGCGCCGCCCTCGCGCGCCTCCGCCCGCCCATCACTAGCCCGCCCAGCGCCCACTACCCGACCCCGCCCTATACCCCGCCCAGCACCATACCGCCCCAGCCACCCTACCACCCAACCCAAATCCCAGCACTGTGTGTAAAATGAACGGTGTTGGGACTCCAAACCATACTGAAGGCACTAACAGGATTCAATAAAAGTGTCTTGTCATTAAAATGGTGCATTGTGCCCCAACCAATCAGATGTTAGCTTTCAATGTTAACATAACACTTTGGTTGCGGCAAAAATAGCACCATTTAAACATAAGAACTTTTATTGAATCTCCCTGTAAGTCCATTACCATTACCCCTCTGTGGGAGGTAGCAGGCGTTGAGGTAAGTCTCTTTACTAATTAAACTTATGGGGAATTTGAAGGACAACTTCATCCGTTATAATACATCTTTTAGAAAGAAGTGTCCTTATGTCAAAATATAGCTGCTCTGTCCTCTGCAATGATTTTAACAATCTACACGTTATGCTCCTGGATACCTCGGTGGAAGCTAAAGGTGGCCATAGACGGATCAACGTTACTCGGTGATCATGGCCTATAATACTGAGCGGATGAAAATCTTGACCATCCCATTAACAATCAGGACTGTGTCGATGTGTCTATGGCTGGATATGAGCTTAGAAGAGGCATCACTAGGTGAAGGACATTGAAGGTGAAACTATCAGAATTTTGCAGATTCCCTATTCCCCTGTGTCGTTCTCACCAGACCACAACATTCTATCGCACCTTAATCCTCTATTTAAATAAAAAGTAGCCAGGATTGTACTAACACAATGTTGTCTATTGGAAACGTCACGACACACAAGTGTGCAAACAGACAAACAAGAGGGCACACTCATATATAATCTGCACATGCAGAGATGATCTGCAGCTAGAATGGACGAATGGATGGCCAAGCCTTTAGGGATCTTTTCAATGTGTAGGAATGATGAGATGGTCCCTAGAGACCTTTGTCCAATCCTCAACACTGCGACCTTTGTGCCTCTAGGTAATCCAGTGATGACAGATCGTGTAGAAAGAAGTGTCTATAAAGTACAGGGAGTTAGGGTGAAGCACACGGACTTTATCATCGAGTTATATTGCTGATGGTGATGATGAGGAGGGTTTTTCAGTTCATTGGATGCCCAGTAAATTCCAAGTCCCCAGCTCTCTTACTGGGCTATCACGTTGTATCTTAGATGCTTTTTTGTTTGTTAGCTGGTCAGAGCAATAAAAGAAAAAGCATGAACAGCATTTAGATATAAATTAAAAAAGAAGAGTTATGGAGCTGCCGTAGTGGACGGTATCAAACTGTTACCATTAGAAAGTCACAGCACAATTAAAGTTTTCCACTTATCAGCAGTGCAGTTTTTGCTCGATAAAAACTCCCGGAGCACATCAAGATATTTTATGGTGGTCAATTCCACGTAGCTGTGAGCACTATGGGATAGAAATGCTGTGCTGGAATATGGAGAGGAAACTCAGAGATGTGCATCTTACTGGGATTAACGCAGAAAGTGGATGGTCCCAATAACTACAGAGCAAGAAAGTCCGTACAGGGAACAGACTAACGATAAACTATAAAGTGGGGGAAGCGGGAGATTGTCAGCTCATAGGGCAAGTGACTGCAACCACAAATACATTTCAATTTAATGTCTCAACTGGAGGTCACGGCTTATTTATAGTGATAATGTCTGTAGTGAGGGAGATTGAGAGACCATTGGGAACATTGATAGATTTAAAAGTTAATAACCCCCAGACTTGATTTTTCCCATCTGTAAATAGAAAGTGTCTGTGTGGAAGGTTCTGTTTGTGTGGCCTTAGATTTCCGCAGTCGAGAGAAGTGACTCAGAAGGAACATTAGAGTGAAGTGTACCATAGATTTACTATAAATATCACTAATTAGTAGCCTCAGAACATTGCCTAAAGGGGCAACTTAAATCCTACTGGAAGTTTAAATACTGGTATAAACATGATCAAGTGGAACTATGATGGTTCCCAAAGGCCAGGAGATTTTCAGGATTGTTGAATCTACCGTGAAGTGACTGACCCTCAAATGTATAACGAAAAAGCTGGTTTGGGCACCTCAGTTATGGGCGTGGTGTCACCTTGTTGGGGTCTGGGTAGGAACATGACTTCTGTGTTTGGGCATGCCCATCGAGGAAATCCTGAAAACACATTAATGGAAGGCTTGCCTGATATGATGGTGTTGGGTTAAACTTTCTAAGGGTGAAGTTGACCCACGGGCTGGTGGGTTTACATAGAAGGACTGACCTTGAGGAACCATCGTCTTTCAACTCAAAGTAACTTTATATTAACTCCACTAAGCAGTGAATCTGATTTCACAAACAGTGTTTCAAATTGTGTCCTTCTCCTATTTGAACCGAATAAGACTGGTAAATTGTAGCTTTGGGTTCCATTGAGCTGTAATAGTATGAATGGATTTAAGGGGAAAGTTACCAATAAATTACACGTTAATACCCGAGATGTCCCATTGCAGTTGAGCCTTAAAAACTCTGTAAATAGGGGATTTCTCTTGTTGCATTTATAATTCAATAACGTCTGTGGCTTATGGATAAACATGGCTGCCGGAACACGTGTCCCTGTGGCCCAATGGACCTTTGTTCTTGACCTGAAAGCCTGTGTCCTTTTCGAACTCGGCGCAGAGCTGATCCGTCCCATGGTTTGTGGACTGTAGGAATACATCACATTAATGGATTCTGCTCTTCCAGGTAAACGGCACAAACACTTAAAAGCCACATGTCCGTCCTAAATCCCATTATTCTCCTCCAAGCCATTTCTGTCTCCGTCTTATCTTGTTTATTTCCATTGTTTTATTGATTGAGAGTTCCCCGGGTTGGGCCGCTAATAAACCAGACATGAAACGAAAAGTTTTAGTCTTTCGTGAGATCACAAGGTAACATATTAACCCGGACAGCGAGCGAGGTCCTATTGTCTGTTTAAGTGGATCAGGTTCATATACAAATGGACAGAACCTTCAATACAGGTCGGAATTTGATTTCTCCATCGACATTAAAGGCCTACACCAGTGAGAACACGGTTTCCCGCCCGCGCCGCATGTGTGTACAAACAAACGTTACGGCCAAAATCGGCCCGTGTGTAGGCGCTTTATCGGGCCAAAAGGTTGTCATTCGGGATTGTTGATGATGCCGACTTGCGGCTCTCCGGACGAATGCCATTTCGGCAATAAGCGCCTACATACGGGTCGATTATTGGATGAAATGTTCGTTCGTTCACATCGCGTGTCACGTGTTGGGACCCGCGATCACATGTGTGTACGAGCCTAAGTGAAACTTCCCTGATTATGAGTGAGATGTTCCGAACTTCGCAAATATGGTCCGCTCGAGGATCCGCGAATTTTCGAAAAATTCTAAAATTCTAAAATCGTGAGCGGACCCATTAAAACCCATTAAATGAAAAAATCCTCGAAAATACGGAATCTTCGAAATTTCGAAAATTTTGAAAACACGGTTCGGAAAAGTTCGAAAGGCGGAAAACCGGAAAATCCGCGATATCCGCCGTTCGCGAACGAGGTAAATCCGCCGCGGATCCGGGTTGGGATCCGTGAACTGGGCCATCACTAATTATGAGTAGAGGGAATTAAAGGTGTAAACGTTTCTGTAGGCAACATATTTCCAGCTGTCAATCAGATGTTGGAGTTTAACTGGATCACTGTCCAATGGCTAAGCAGCCTAACCCTGGGAACCATCTATGGAAGGGGTGGAGAGTTTTAGTATCTTGAGCTATTAAAAACTATTTTACTGATATAAAATACGTGATTCTTTAGGCGAGAACAAAATGGGACGTTCTAGGCAGAATATGTTCTTAATGAAGTAAATCGCAACTCAGTCACTAACAGACAAAATCATATTGTTTCTATTTTATGAAGAAAACTAATGTAAACGCACTGTAAACATGATACGGGACTGATTACCGGTAATGAGTCCGTGACATGTTTGTAAAATGTAATGGTGGCCATAGGGACTAATGTATAAGGTCTGTTGGTCTGGGGAGTCACATTTGTACATGGATAGAAAATTGGTATGAATAGGATGCAGAGAGTAGTTGTTAATGGGGCTTCATCATTATGGACTAAAGTGCTAAGTGGGGGCCACAGGGTTCTGTGTTGGGGCCGCTTCTATTTCATCTATTTATTAATGATTTGGAAGTGGGTATTGTCAGCAAGGTTTCTGTGTTTGCTGACGACACAAACTGTGTCGACCATTAAAAACTTCAGAGGATGTGCAATCTTACAGGGGGATCTAGATAGATTGTCACATTGGGCTGCTAAGTGGCAGATGAAATTCAATGTTGATAAATGTAAGGTGATGATTTTGGACTTAAACCTGTGCTTCATATATTAATGGCTCGTGTTTAAGGTGAATCCCTGTTGGAAAGGGATCTTGGAGTTTTGGTGGATAACAAACTTAAAGGGAACTGTGGTCCAAAAATGACTTTAGGAGATTGATAGGAATTGCTCTCCTGAGAATTTTGCAATTTATTTCCATTGTTTATTTTACATAGTTTTGAAGATATTTACATTTTTGTGTGTGATATGGCAGCAGCATCCCAGGTGCCCTGCACTTCCTGCTTCTGCTCTGAAACGGTCATTTAATCTGTCCTGTGTCTCCTCCTCCCCTTTGCAGCCCCCTCTTCCCTCTCACTCATGGACCCCATGGTTCCTCCAGTAGGCCCCCCATGGCCCTTATCTACAGCCCCATGTGGCCCCGCCCACTCATGGGTGCCGTGGTCCCACCCACTCATGGGTGCCGTGTGCCACTCAGACACCCTCCCTACAGAAAAATCTGTGGAATCGCCTTTTCAGGCAAAGTGAGAACAGAGAGAACGAGGAGGAACAGAGTGAGAACGAGTGAGATAGACGAGAACAGAGCGAGAACAGAGGAAACTCTGCCCGAAAAGGCTGTTTTCACATAGTGAGAGAGAAGGGCTGTAGGTTCCATTACCTTCTCTGCAGCTGCAGGTCCTTAACACAGCAGAGAGGAGGAGGGACTTCCTGTCTCCCTCACACACGAGGGGATCTGAGGCTGTGCTCGCCGGCGCACTGTGCAGGAGAAGCCTCAGGAATGTCACATGTCAGCCTCCCCACCATTAACTTTGGTCAGTCATTACTGTATATTTTGGGTTGTGAGCACGTAGAGAGGGTGGTTGATGGCTCGTTTTAAAGGTAGGAAAACTGGCCTTTCATTTAAATGTAACTTGTTGGAGACCACAATTCCCCTTTAAGGTAGCTAGCAATGTAAAGCGGAGAATAAGGATAGAAACATTCTCTAGTAAGGATAGAAAGGTTTGTAAGCATGGAAAATCTCTAGTAAGGAGAGAAAGTCCTAGAGGAAGAAAGTCTCTAGTAAGGATAGAAAGTCTCTAGTAAGGAGAGAATGTCTCTAGTAAGGAGAGATGTCTCTAGTAGGAGGAGATGTCTCGTAAGGTAGAAAGTCTCTGTAAGGAGAGAAGTCTCTAGTAAGAAAATGCCTAGTAAGGAGAGAGCTTAGAGGATAGAAAGTCTCTAGTAGGAGGAAGTCTCTAGTAAGGGAGAAAGTCTCTATAACTAGTAAGGATAGAAAGTCTTAGTAAAGAGAGAATGTCTCGTAAGGATAGAAAGTCTCTAGTAAGAGAGAATGTTCTAGTAAGGAGAGAAGCTTTTGTAAGCATGGAAAGTCTCTAATAAGGAGAGAACATCTCTGTGAGGATAGAAATTCTCTAGTAGGAGAGAAAATCTCTAGTAGGAGAGAATGTCTCTCTAGAGACATTCTCTCCTTACTAGAGACATTCTCTCCTTACTAGAGACATTCTCTCCTTACTAGAGACTTTCTATCCTTACTAGAGACTTTCTATCCTTACTAGAGACTTTCTCTCCTTACTAGAGATTTTCCATGCTTACAAAATCCTTTCTATCCTTACTAGAGATGTTTCTATCCTTATTCTCCGCTTTACATTGCTAGCTACCTTAAAGGGGAATTGTGGTCTCCAAACAAGTTACATTTAAATGAAAGGCCAGTTTCCTACCTTTAAAACGAGCCATCAACCACCTCTCTACGTGCTCACAACCCAAAATATACAGTAATGACTGACCAGAAAGTTAATGGGTGGGAGGCTGACATGTGACATTCCTGAGGCTTCTCCTGCACAGTGCCGCCGGCGAGCACAGCCTCAGACTCCCTCAGTGTGTGAGGGAGACAGGAAGTCCCTCCTCCTCTCTGCTGTGTTAAGGACCTGCAGCTGCAGAGAAGGTAATGGAACCTACAGCCCTTCTCTCTCACTATGTGAAAACAGCCTTTTCGGGCAGAGTTCTCGCTCTGTTCTCGCTCTGTTCTCGCTCTATTCTCACTCTGTTCTCACTCTGTTCTCTCTCTCTGTTCTCTCTCTGTTCTCACTTTGCCTGAAAAGGCTGATTCCACAGAGTTTTCTGTAGGGAGGGTGTCTGAGTGGCACACGGCACCCATGAGTGGGTGGGACCACGGCACCCATGAGTGGGCGGGGCCACATGGGGCTGTAAGATAATGGGCCATGGGGGGCCTGTAACTGGAGGAACCATGGGGTCCATGAGTGAGAGGGAAGAGGGGGGCTGCAAAGGGGAGGAGGAGACACAGGACAGATTAAATGACCGTTTCAGAGCAGGAAGCAGGAAGTGCAGGGCACCTGGTGATGCTGCTGCCATATCACACACAAAAATGTAAATATCTTCAAAACTATGTAAAATAAACAATGGAAATAAATTGCTCTCCTGAGAATTTTTGCAATTTATTTCCATTGTTTATTTTACATAGTTTTGAAGAACAATGTATCCCTTTGCATGTAACCTATACAACTTGGCATCTTATTCCACCCAGGACGGATGTTTCTCACTTGAGAGTTGATGTGATGAATTCTCCAGGGAACCATTGACTTTGCGGAGGAACAATACGGACTTTCTTTCCCTATTGGAAGACCTTGATTTGTTAACACGGGAGAAACTAATAAAGATTTGTTCATTGGTAGAAAATGATTGCTGTCTGTCCATGGGTGAGGATCTGCTAGTTTAGATTACAAGGCGCAGGGCTGAGTTATCCAAATACAGGGCCTTATATAACAGAGAGCCATTGCCAGAGCTGATACGGATAGAATAAGGGGGTCGTTCAGTTGTCTGGGCCATGCTCATCACATGCAGATTATTCACTTATGTTTTACACCTTACACCTGTCCTAAGTACGAGAAACCCAACTCTCCAAAAAAAAAAAAAAAAAAT
The DNA here is from genome assembly GCA_019447015.1 of Hymenochirus boettgeri. NCBI lineage: Eukaryota > Metazoa > Chordata > Amphibia > Anura > Pipidae > Hymenochirus > Hymenochirus boettgeri. The sequence goes on along the minus strand of JAACNH010000438.1, from coordinate 74,500 downwards.
CCCTTCTCCTTTTAAGTAACTAGCAGTTGTACCCGGCGTTACCCTGTCCACATGTGGGTAATAGTATATTTGCGTGAGGGTTATATTTGTATATAAATGTCATTCATATCACCACTAGTACATAGTCTTTCAGGGTTTATATTTGTATATAATGTAATGTTCATATCACCGAATAGTACACAGTCTTTCATGGTTTATATTTTTATATAAATGTCATTCATATCACCAATAAGTAACAGTCTTTCCCAGGGTTTATATCTGTATATAAAGGTCATTCATTCACTCAATAGAGACCAGTCTTTCCAGGGGTTTATATTTTTATAAATGTCTTCATATCACCGATAGTAACACAGTCTTTCCAGGGTTTTTATATTTTGTATATAAATGTCATTCATACACCAATAGTCCCCACAAGTCTTTCCGGGTTTATACTTTGTATATAATGTCATTCTCTCCCCAATGTAACCAGTCCTTTTCCAGGTTTTATATTTTGTATATAAATGTCATTCATATCACCCAATAGTAACATAGTATTTCCAGGTTTATATCTGTATATAAATGTCATTCATATCACCAATAGTAACACAGTCTTTCCAGGGTTTATATTTGTATATAAATGTCATTCACTATCACCATAGTAACATCTTTCCCGGGTTTATATTTGTATATAAATGTCATTCATATCACCATAGTAACACAGTCTTCAGGGTTTATACTGTATTACATGTCATTCATATCAACAATAGTCACATCGACTTTCCCAGGGTTATATTCTGTAGATAATATGTCATTCATATCACACCAGATAGTAAAGTCTTTCCCAGGGTTTATATTGTATATAATGGCATTCAATAACCAATAGTACCAAGTCTTCCAGGGTTTAATATTGTATAAAATGTCAGTTCATATCACCAATAGTAACAAGCGTCTTCCAGGTTTATATTTGTATATAACTGTCCATTCCATATACCAATTATACCACAGCTTTCCAGGGTTTTATATTTGTATAAATGTCTTCATCATCCCCGATAGCTAACATCAGTCTCTTCCAGGGTTTATATTTGTATATAAATGTCATTACATATCACCAATAGTAACAAGTCTTTCCAGGGTTTATATTGTATATGAAATGTCATTCATATCACCAGTAGTAACACAGCTTTCCAGGTGTCATATTTGGTATATAATGTCATTCAATCACCAATCAGTAGATCACTAGGCTTTCCATGGGTTATTATTGAATATATGTGCAGTTCATATGCCCCAATAGTCATCAAGTTTTCAGGGTTTATATTTGTATATAAATGTATTAATATCACCAATAGTAACACAGTTCTTTCCAGGGTTTATATTTGTATATAACTGCATTCATATCCACCATAGCAACACAGTCTTTCCGGGTTATATTTGTTATAAAGTCATTAATCAATCACCAATAGTAAACACAGTCTTTCCAGTAACGTAGAGATCTATGTACTATATTTAAGGTATATTTAAGAATGTCATTCATATCACCCAATAGTAACACAGTCATTTCAGGGTTATTTATCTGTATATAAATGTCATCATCCCCAATAGTAACATAGTCTTTCCAGGGTTTATATCTGTAGATAAATGTCATTATTCACCATAGTACATGTCCTTGCCAGGGTTATAGTTATGTATATAAAGTGATCATATCACCACGATAGTAACATACGTCTGGCCAGGGTTTATATTTGTAATATAAATGTCATTCATATCACCGATAGTAACATAGTCTTTCCGGGTTATATTGATAGTAAATGTCATTATACACCAATATAACATAGTCTTTCCAGGGTGTATATTATATAAGTGTCATTCATAGTCCCAATAGTAACATCAGTCCTTTCCAGGGTATGATTGGATATATAATGTCATTCATATCACCAATAGTAACACGTCTTTCCAGGGTATATATTTGTATATAAATGTCATTCAATCACCAATAGTCACACAGTGTCCAGGTTTTATTTATGCGATATAAATGTCATTCATATCACAATAGTAATACAAGTCCTTCCACGGGTTTAGTATTTGTATATAAATGTCATTCATATCCCAATAGTAACATAGTCTTCACAGGGTTTATATGCTGTATCATAAATGTCATCATAATCACCAGATGTAAACATAGTCTCCCCCAAGGGTTTATATTGTTATTAAATGTCCTTCTATCACCAATAGTAACACTAGTCTTTCTCCCAGGGTTTATTGTTATAGACAGTCCCCCCCCATTCATATCACAATAGGTAACAAGGCTCTTTCCAGGGTTTATATTGATATCTAAAGTATTAATATCACCAATTATTACACAGTCTTTCCAGGGTTATATTTGTAATAAATGTCATTCATATCACGCATAGTAAACACAGTATCTTTCAGGGTTTATATTGTATATAACTTTCAATTCTCCAACGTATCCAACGTATCCAACGTATCCAACGTATCCAACGTATCACAACGTATCACAATGTATCCCTTTGCCATGTAACCTATACACTGAGCATCTTATTCCACCCAATGACGGATGTTCTCACTGGAGAGTTTGATGTGAGGAAATTCTCCAGGGAACCATTGACTTTTGCGGAGGAACAATACGGACTTTCTTTCCCTATTGGAAGACCTTGATTTGTTAACACAGGGAGAACTAATAAAGATTTGTCATTGGTTAAAATGATTTGCTGTCTGTCCATGGGTGAGGATATGCTTAGTTAGATACAAGGCCCAGGGCAATGATTATCCAATACAGGGCCATTATATAACAGAAGAGACATTGACAGAGCTGATAAGGAGAGATAAGGGGGTCGTTCAGTTGTCTGCGCCATGCTTATCACATGCAGATTATTCACTTATGTTTTACACCTGTCATAAGTCGAGAAACCCAACTCTCCATCACTTTCTCATTTTAAGTAACTAGCAGTTGTACCCGGCGTTACCCGTGTCCACATGTGGGTATAGTATATTTTGCGTGCAGGGTTTATATTTGTATATAAATGTCATTCATATCACCAATAGTAACATAGTCTTTCCAGGGTTTATATTTGTATATAAATGTCATTCATGATCTATCACCAATAGTGAAACACAGTACTTTCCAGGGTGTTATATTGTATTATAAATGGCATTCATATCACCGATAGTATACACGTCTTCCAGGGTTGTTTATATTGTATATAAATGTCATTCATATCCACGATAGTTAACATAGTCTTTCCAGGAAGTTTATATTTGTATATAAATGTCATTCATATCACCAAAGTAACAGTCTTTCCAGCGACCACCCGCCGCGCACCCCCTCCCCGCAACCCCTCCAAGCCCCCCGCCCCGGACCGCTCACGGGGAGGGGACGGGAGGGAGCAGCTGGGGGGGGGTTGAGGCGTTGCCGGGGAGGCTCCAGCGGGGCCCTGAGAAGGGCCTTTTGGGGCTTAGGGGGTCCCGTAGCTCGAACGGGACCCCCTCCCGGCCCTTATAAGGGCCCTTGCGCACTGACAAGTTGCCTTTGGCGGGGGTCCGCGCAGCGAAACTGGGACCCCCCAGTGCGGCTCTTAAAAAGAGCCTTGGGCGGACGTCTTCTTTCTTCCAGTCTCCGGCCCGGCGACACACCAGCTCCGCCGAGGCCGCCGACCCCCGAGAGGTTACCCCTGCAGCCCAGGGGTACCCCCGGCGGGCGCCGGTGACCTCAACGAGGCCTATGTTGCCGGCGTCTTGAATACCGACGCGACGTCTTCGGGCTGGCGACACCAACCCCCACTCAGGTCGCCGATGCAGGCCGACTCACTGCGGCCGCCAGTGAGCCTGCTGGCACCGCCGCCTCAGCGGAGCCGATGTTGCCCAGCCGCTTCTTTCTTTTTCTTCTCAGCCATCTACTACGATGGCATCTGAGTTCCGCGCGGAAAGCTCCTCTTTATATAGGTGCAGAAATCCATAATCCGTTTCGATTGGTCAATTTTTTAATTACTTGCTTTACATTAACCAATCAGATTTCTGGAAAGTTCTGAAATCTGATGGTTAATGTAAAGCAAGTATCAAATTGACCATCAGAACGGTTATGGATTTTGCAAACCTATATAAAGAGGAGCTTTCCAGCCAGGAGGAACTCAGATGCCATCGCGTAGTGGCTGAGGAGAATAAGAAAGAAGAAAGAAGTGCCTGGCAACATCGGCCGCGTGAGTCTGCCTGGCATCGGCGACCTGAGTGGGGTTTGGTGTCGCCAGCCCGAAGACGTTCGCCCAAGGGCTCTTTTAAGAGCCGCATGGGGGTCCCGGTCGAGAGCTGCGGGACCTCCGCCAAAGGCACTTGTCAGTGCCGCAAAGGCCCTTACAAGGGAGGGTAGGGGGTCCTGTTCGAGCTGCGGACCCCTTAAACCCCAAAAGGCTCTTGTCAGAGCCGCAAGGGACATTGTAAGTGCCCGCAAAGGCCCTTACAAGGGCCGGGGAGGGGGGGTCCCGGTTCGAGCCTGCGGGACCCCCTTAAGCCCCAAAAGGCCCTTCTCAGGGCCCCGCTGGAGGGAGCCTCACCCCCCCATCGGCTCCCTCCCGTCCCCTCCCGGGAGCGGCGCGGCGGGGGGTTGGAGGGGTTCCCGGGGAGGGGGTGCGGGGGCTGGCTTGGAGGGGGTGCGCGGCGGGTGGTCGCGACCACCTGCTGCGGCCCCTTCCCGGCAGCCCTCCTAGCCTCCCGTTCCGAGATTGCCGCGAGCGGGGAACGGGTTGGGAGGGGGCTGGGGAAGCGGCGGCGGGTGGGTGCGCTGCCGCCGCGGGGGCCTGTGGGCGGGGGGGATGTCTCCCGGGGCGGGTGCGGGCCACCCGCGGCAGGTTGCCTGCCCATCTCCGCCGCGGGAGGTTAGTATCGCGCCGCGGGAGGTTAGTATGGCTGACAGACGATTAGCGAGGCGAAACCAGTACGCCGTTTATAAATAGAAGCGGTGGTAACAGGTAAGTATAGCCGCGAGGTTAATCGCTCGTTAATTTGCGGCGTTTCGGACTTTTATAAATCGCGGTAAACGCATTTATGCGTTAATGTCCGCGAAAGCCAAGGCCCGCGAAACAGTTAACGAACCTTTTAAATATGCCCTAGTCTTTCCAGGTTCATTATTTGAGTAAATGTCATTAAATTCAGTTCACTATTTTTGTATTTGCTTCAGGAAGGCTGTCGCCAATTCCACAATGGTTGATGTAATAAACAGAGCTGCTTATATATTTAGTAAGTTTGTACATTGTAGAAACTTTATATTTTTCCGAAAGCAAATGGTACAAACAAAAACTTCTTGGGCGTGTGTGTCTTCATACATGATGCGCCACCAGCAACCCAACAATAAAAAACAGGAACATCTAGAATCTCTGGGTATAGAGACAGTGAATCCTGGGTCAGGGGGTGGAATCTTTGAAGCCAACATGGTCTATGTGGGAGTTGTACTGGCACAACATGGAAACCTTCTTAGGTTCACACTATTACTTACATGTACTAAATGCGAATTTACTATAGGTGTTCTGGGTTAAAAAAGCTTTCACATTAGGATTTAAAACAATTGTTTAATTCTTCGTTTAACATGTGTTCTGCCAAACGGAATATTGTCAGTGGACATGATAGTGGGTGGAAACCAGGAGAAGTCATTTGCTGCATAATAAATACTGAATAATTCTCCTTCAAGGTAATGTCATATCCGTCTGTAGATCATTGAAATATTGTGTAGTTTTGTACATGGAATGAAAGATAGGACAGATAATTACAGAAATACTCCATTTGTCTAGAGACTTTTGGGTAGTTTCCATGGCAGCCTTATGGAAATCCACCTTCTAAGAGATTTTAAGGTTTTTCCAAAAACAGAGAGCAGTCAGGAATAATGTCTCTATTGATCTGTGGCTGAGGTTGATTAGACTGTGAAGGTTTAACCCAATAACCAAGTAACGTGGGAAACAATGAGTGATCTCTCACTGCGACACGGAGACTGCAAACAACAGCAAAGAACGGAGAAGTTACTGAATATTTGGTTTATTTAAGAGAGAAAAATAATAATAATGAAAAGTTCCCCGGGGGGATTTGTGTTGGAGATTCAAACAAATGAGTTTCCCTTGAAGTTCCAATCAAACATCTTCACCCTTTAATCTCCCGTCCTCTCCATATCCGTATCCTCATACTGGGATTGATACAGGAACTGGATGAGGATTCCAGATCCCCCAATCCTCCTCACTGTTAGAAACAGCAATATCCATACCTAATAAATCAGGCAAACTCACTGGTTCCTTACTAAAGACTTCTATCCTTACTAGAGACTTTTCCATCCTTACTAGAGACTTTCCATCCTTACTAGAGACTTCTTCTTACTAGAGATTTCCATCTATACTAGAGACTTTCTATCCTTACTAGAGACTTTCTATCCTTACTAAAGACTTTCTATCCTTACTAGAGACTTTCTATCCTTACTAGAGACTTTCCATCCTTACTAGAGACTTTCTCTCCTTACTAGAGACTTTCCATCTATACTAGAGACTTTCTATCCTTACTAGAGACTTTCTATCCTTACTAGAGACTTTCTATCCTTACTAGAGACTTTCTATCCTTACTAAAGATCTTCTATCCTTACTAGAGGACTTCCATCCTTACTAGAGACTTTCTACTCCTTACTAGAGACTTTCCATCTATACTAGAGATTTATCTATCCTTACTAGAGACTTCTATATACTAGAGAATTTCTATTCATTAATAGAGATTTCTCATCCTTGACTAGAGGACTTTCTATCCTTACTAAAGAGTTCCATTCCTACTAGAGGACTTTCCATCCTTACTGAGAGACTTGATTCAGAGACTTTATTACTTTACTAGAGATTCTCTTATAGAGACTTCTATACTTACTAGAGATGTTCCATCCTACTAGAGATGTTCCATCCTTACTAAGAGTCATCTTACTAGAGATGTTCCATCCTACTAGAGATGTTCATCCTTACTAGAGAATTTCCATCTATACTAGAGACCTTTTCTATCCTTACTAGAGAATTTCATTCTTACTAGAGACTTTCTATCTTACTAAGATGTTCCTCCTATCTAGGATGGTTCTATCCTTACTAGAGGACTTTCCATCTATACTAGAGAACTTTCTATCCTTACTAGAGAATTTCCATTCTACTAGAGACTTCTATACTACTAGGAGATGTCCATCCTCACTAGAGATGTTCCATCCTTACTAGAGATTCTCGATCCTACTAGGAGATGTTCCATCCTTACTAGAGTGTTCCATCCTTATAGAGATGTTTCCATCCTTACTAGAGACTTTCTATCTTACTAGAGACTTTCATCTTTATTAGAAACTTTCTAGTCCTTACTAGAGATTTCTCTCTTTACTAGGGACTTTCTATCCTACTAGAGATGTTTCTCTCCTTATTAGACTTTCTATCCTTATAGAGGTTTCCTACCCTGACTAGAATGGTTCACTTACTAGAGACTTTCTCTCTGACTAGAGATTTGTCTTTCCTTACTAAGACTTCTCTCCTTATAGAACTGTTCATCCTTAATAGAGACTTTTTCTCTTACTAGAAAATTCTATCTACTAGGACTTCTCTGTTTACTTAGGGAACTTTCTATCCGTTACTAGAGATGTCCTTCTCCTTATTAGAGACTTTCTAATCCTTAACTAGAGTGGTTTCAATTTCCTCCTTACTAGAGACTGTTCTCTTCCTTCTAGAAACTTCTATCCCTTACTAGAGACTTTTCCTCTGTTTACTAGGGACTTTCTCTCCTAAACTAGAGTGTTTCTACTTCAAGACTTCTTCCTACTAAGACTTCCTATCTCTTACTAGAGATGTTCTATCCTACTAGAGATGCCGATCCTTACTAGAGAATTTCCATCCTACACAGAGATTTCTCTCTTACTAGAGACTTCCTCTTACTAAGACTTTCTATTTTACTAGCAGGACTTTCCATCCTTACTAGAGACTTTCTATACTTACTAGAGGTGTTCATCCTACTAGAGATGTTTCATCCTTATAGAGACTTTCCATCTGTACTAGAGACTTTTGATCTTACTAGAGACTTCCATCTTTACTAGAAATTTCTATCCTTACTATAAACTTTTTATCCTTACTAGAGACTTCTCTGTTTACTAGGGACTTCTATTCCTTACTAGAGATGTACTCTCCTTATTAGAGACTTTATCCTTACTAGAGGTTCTATCCTACTAGAGTGGTTCAATCACTTACTAGAGACTTTCTCTCCTTACTAGAGACTTTACTCTCCTTACTAGAACTTTCTATCCTTACTAGAGACTTTCTCTGTTTACTAGGGACTTTCTATCCTTACTAGAGATGTCCTTCCTTATTAGAGACTTCTTATCCTTACTAGAGTGGTTTCATCCTACTAGAGACTTCTCTCATTCCTGTAGAAACTGTCTATTCTTAATAGAGACTTTCTCTCCTTACTAGAGGACTTTCTCTCCTTAGTAGAGATGTTCTAATCCTTACTAGAGACTTTCTCTCCTTACTAAAACTTTTATCCTTACTAGAGACTTTCTCTGTTTACTAGGGACTTTCTACCTTACTAGAGATGTTTCTCACTTATTAGAGACTTTCTATTCCTTACTAGAGTGGTTCAATCCTTACTAGAGACTTTCTATCCTTACTAGAGATGTTCTCTACTTACTAGAGACTTTCTCTCCTTAGTAGAACTGTTCTATCCTTAATAGAGGCTTTCTCTCCTCACTAGAGACTTTCTATCTTTACTAGAGATGTTCTATCCTTACTAGAGAATTTCTCTCCTTACTAGAGACTTTCTTTCCTTACTAGAGACTTTCTCTCCTTAGTAGAACTGTTCTATCCTTAATAGAGGCTTTCTCTCCTCACTAGAGACTTTCTATCTTTACTAGAGATGTTCTATCCTTACTAGAGATATTCAATCCTTACTAGAGAGGTTCTCTCCTTAGTAGAGATGTTCTATCCTTACTAGAGACTTTCTCTCCTTACTAGAAACTTTCTATCCTTACTAGAGACTTTCTCTGTTTACTAGGGACTTTCTATCCTTACTAGAGATGTTCTCTACTTATTAGAGACTTTCTATCCTTACTAGAGGTTTCTATCCTTACTAGAGTGGTTCAATCCTTACTAGAGACTTTCTATCCTTACTAGAGATGTTCTGTCCTTACTAGAGATATTCGATCCTTACTAGAGATGTTCTATCCTTACAAAAGACTTTCTCTCCTTACTAGAGACGTTCTATCCTTACTAGAGGCTTTCTCTCCTTACGAAGGATGTTTTCTCCTTACTAGAGACTTTCTGAGTTTACTAGGGACTTTCTATTTTTACTAGAGAAGTTCTCTCCTTATTAGAGGCTTTCTATCCTTACTAGAGACTTTCTTTCATTACTAGAGACTTTTTGTATGTATATGTTTATTTATACAGCGCCACTTGGGGACACACGGCGGTGTACAGTATTAAAATAAAATTCAAGTCATACAAGGGGGATAAATACATAGATAGTTCAGTACATAAATATATAAATTATATAAATAGAAGTGCTAGGGCTTTGCCACAAGAGGTAATGAGGTCCCTGCCCTGTAGAGCTTACAATCTAGTTAGGTGGGTAACAAACTGATACAATGGAATGGGTATAAGTGCTGGAGTGAGACATGTGCAGTGCAGTACTTTTTCTCCATAGTAGAGATGTTCTCTCCTTACTAGAGAATTTCTATCCTCACTAGAGATGTTCTCTCCATACTAGAGATTTTCTCTCCTTACTAGAGAATTTCTATCCTCACTAGAGATGTTCTCTCCTTATTAGAGACTTTCCATGCTTACAAAAGCTTTTCTCTCCTTACTAGAGACATTCTCTCCTTACTAGAGACTTTCTATCCTTACTAGAGACATTCTCTCTTTACTAGAGACTTTCTATCCTTACTAGAGACTTTCTCTCCTTACTAGTAAGTATAGAAAGTCTCTAGTAGGAGAGAAGTGTCTCTAGTAAGGAGAGAATGTCTCTAGTAAGGAGAGAATTCTCTAGTTTTTTAAGATAGAAAGTCTCTAGTAGGAGAGAATGTCTCTAGTAAGGAGAGAATCTCTAGTAGAGGAGAGAAAGTCTCTAGTAAGGATAGTAAGTCTCTAGTAAAGAGAGTAATGTCTCTAGTAAGGATAGAAAGTCTCTAGTAAGAGGAGAATGTCTCTAGTAAGGAGAAAAGCTTTTTGTAAGCATGGAATCTCTAATAAGAGAGAACCTCTGATAGGATAGAAATTCTCTAGTAAGGAGAAAAATCTCTAGTAAGGAAGAATGTCTCTAGTAGGAGAGAAAGTCTCTATAAGGATGAAAGTCTCTAGTAAGAGAAATGTCTCTAGTAAGGATATAAGTCTCTAGTAGAGAGAATGTCTCTAAGGAGAGAAAAGCTTTGTAGCATGGAAAGTCTCTAAGAAGGAGAGACATCTCTAGTGAGGATAGAAATCTCTAGTAAGGAGAGAAAATCTCTAGTATGGAGAGAACATCTCTAGTGAGGTAAAAATTCTCTAGTAAGGATGAGAACATTCTAACTATGGAGAAAAAGTACTGCAACTGCACATGCTCACTCCAGCACTTATACCCATTCCAGTTTCAGTTTGTTACCCCCTAACTAGATTGTAAGCTTTACAGGGCAGGGACCCCATTACCTCTTGTGGCAAAGCCCTAGCACCTTCTATTTATATAATTATATATTTATGTACTGAACTATCTATGTATTCCCTTGTATGACTTGAATTTTATTTTAATACTGTACACCCGCGTGTGTCCCAATGGGCGCTGTAAATAAACATATACATACAAAAAGTCTCTAGTATGAAAGAAAGTCTCTATTAGGATAGAAGCCTCTAATAAGGAGAGACTTCTCTAGTAAAAATAGAAGTCCCTAGTAAACTCAGAAAGTCTCTAGTAAGGAGAAAAACTCCTTCGTAAGGAGAGAAAGCCTCTAGTAAGGAGAACGTCTCTAGTAAGGAGAGAAAGTCTTTTGTAAGGATAGAACATCTCTAGTAAGGACGAATATCTCTAGTAAGGCAGAACATCTCTAGTAAAGATAGAAAGTCTCTAGTAAGGATGAACCACTCTAGTAAGGATAGAAACCTCTAGTAAGATAGAAATCTCTAATAAGTAGAGAGACATCTCTATGTAAGGATAGAAAGTCCCTAGTAAACAGAGAAGTCTCTAGTAAGGATAGAAGTCTCTAGTAAGGATAGAACATCTCTACTAATGAGAGAACCTCTCTAGTAAGGATTGAATATCTCTAGTAAGGATAGAACATCTCTAGTAAGATAGAAAGTCTCTAGTGAGGAGAGAAAGCCTCTATTAAGGATAGAAAGTTCTACTAAGGAGAAAAGTCCTCTAGTAAGAAAGAAAGTCTCTTAAGGAGAGAAATTCTCTAGTAGGATAGAACATCTCTAGTAAAGAAGAAAGTCTCTAGTGAGGAGAGAAAGCCTCTTTAAGATAGAACAGTTCTACTAAGGAGAGAAAGTCTCTAGTAAGTAGAGAAACTCTCTATGTAAGGGATGAAAGTTCTCTAGTAGGATTGAACACTCTAGTAAGGATGAAACCTCTAGTAAGGATATAAAAGTCTCTATAGTAGAGAAATCTCTATAAGGAAAGTCCCTAGTAAACAGAGAATCTCTAGTAAGGATAGAAGTTTTCTAGTAAGGAAGAAGTCTCTAGTAAGGATAGAACATCTCTACTAAGGAGAGAAAGTCTCTAGTAAGGAGAGAAAGTCTCTATTAAGAATAGAACAGTTCTACTAAGGAGAGAAAGTCTCTAGTAAGGATTGAACCACTCTAGTAAGGATAGAAAGTCTCTAATAAGGAGAGGACATCTCTAGTAAGGATAGAAAGTCCCTAGTAAACAGAGAAAGTCTCTAGTAAGGATAGAAAGTTTCTAGTAAGGAGAGAAAGTCTCTAGTAAGGAGAGAAAGTCTCTAGTAAGGATTGAACCACTCTAGTAAGGATAGAAACCTCTAGTAAGGATAGAAAGTCTCTAATAAGGAGAGTACATCTCTAGTAAGGATAGAAAGTCCCTAGTAAACAGAGAAAGTCTCTAGTAAGGATAAAAAGTTTCTAGTAAGGATAGAAAGTTTCTAGTAAAGATGGAAAGTCTCTAGTAAGGATCAAAAGTCTCTAGTACAGATGGAAAGTCTCTAGTAAGGATGAAACATCTCTAGTAAGGATGGAACACCTCTAGTAAGTATAGAAAGTCTCTAGTAAGGATGGAAAGTCTCTAGTAAGAATAGAAAGTCTCTAGTATAGATGGAAAGTCTCTAGTAAGGAGAGAAAGTCTCTGGTAAGGATGGAAATTCTCTAGTAAGGATCGAACATCTCTAGTAAGGATAGAACATCTCTAGTAAAGATAGAAAGTCTCTAGTAAGGAGAGAAAGTCTCTAGTAAGTAGAGAACATCTCTAGTTAGGATAGAAAGTCCCTAGTAAACAGAGAAAGTCTCTAGTAAGGATAGAAAGTTTCTAGGAAGGAGAGAAAGTCTCTAGTAAGGTTTGAACCACTCTAGTAAGGATAGAAAGTCTCTAATAAGGAGAGGACATCTCTAGTAAGGATAGAAAGTCCCTAGTAAACAGAGAAAGTCTCTAGTAAGGATAGAATTTTCTAGTAAGGAGAAAAAGTCTCTATTAAGGATAGAACAGTTCTACTAAGGAGAGAAAGTCTCTAGTAAGGAAAGAAAATCTCTAGTAAGGAGAGAAAGTCTCTAGTAAGGATTGAACCAGTCTAGTAAGGGTAGAAACCTCTAGTAAGGATAGAAAGTCTCTAATAAGGAGAGAACATCTCTAGTAAGGATAGAAAGTCCCTAGTAAAGAGAGAAAGTCTCTAGTATAGATGGAAAGTCTCTAGTAAGGATGGAACGTCTCTAGTAAGGATGGAACATCTCTAGTAAGGATGGAACATCTCTAGTAAGGATGGAACATCTCTAGTAAGGATGGAACATCTCTAGTAAGGATGGAACATCTCTAGTAAGTATAGAAAGTCTCTAGTAAGAATGGAAATTCTCTAGTAAGGATAGAAAGTCTCTAGTATAGATGGCAGTCTCTAATAGAGATTAGTAACAGTCTCTAGTAAGGATGGGAAACATCTCTAGTAAGATAGAAGTCTCTAGTAAGAATGGAAAGTTCTTCTAGTAAGGATAGAAATCTCTAATAAGAAGTCCTAGTAAGGATGGAACATCTCTAGTAGGATGGAACATCTCTAGTAAGGAGAACATCTCTAGTAAGGAGGGAACATCTCTAGTTAAGGATGGAACATCCTAGTAAGTATACGAAAGTCTCTAGTAAGAATAAAAGTCCCTAGTAAGATAGAAAGTCGTATAGATGATCTCTAGTAAGGATGTGAAAGTCTCTAGTAAGGATTGTGAAATCTTTAGTAGGATAGAAAGTCTCTAGTAAGAATGGAAAGTCTCTAGTAAGGATAGAAAGTCTCTAGTAAGGATAGAAAGTCTCTAGTAAGGATAGAAAGTCTCTAGTATAGATGGAAAGTCTCTAGTAAGGAGAGAAATCTCTCTATAGAGGAAAGTCTCTAGTAAGGATAGAAAGTCTTAGTAAGGATAGAAAGCTCTTAGTAAGGAATAGAAAGTCTTTAGTAAGGATAGAAAGTCTCTAGTAGGATAGAAAGTCTCTAGTATAGTTAGTGGAAATCTCTATTAAGGAAGAAGTCTCTAGTAGGATGGAAAGTCCCTAGTAAGGATGAAAGTCTCTAGTAAGGATGAAATTTAGTAAGGATAAAAAGTCCTAGTAAGGATAGAGTCTCATTATAGATGGAAGTCTCTAGTAAGGATAGAAAGTCTCTAGTATGATGGAAAGTCTCTAGTAAGTGATGGAAAGTCTCTAGTAACGGATAGAAAGTCTTTAGTAAGGACAGTGAGTTTGGCCTGATTTATTAGGTTATGGATATTGTCTGTTTCTAACAGTGAGGAGGATTGGGGGATCTGGAATCCTCATCCAGTTCCTGTATCAATCCCAGTATGAGGATACGGATATGGAGAGAGACGGGAGATTAAAGGGTGAAGATGTTGATTGGGAACTTCAAGGGAAACTCATTTGTTTTATCTCCAACACAAAATCCCCCCGGGGAACATTTCATTATTATTATTTTTCTCTCTTAAATAAACCAAATATTCAGTAACTGTCTCCGTTCTTTGCTGTGTTGTTTGCAGTCTCCGTGTCGCAGTGAGAGATCACTCAGTGTTTCCCAACGTTACATTGTTATTGTGGTTAACCCTTCACAGTCTAATAAACCTCAGCTCACAGAGTAATAGAGACATTATTCCCTGACTGCTCTCTGGTTGGAACGCTGTTAAAATCTCTTAGAAGGTGGAGCATTTCCATAAGGGCTGCCATGGAAACTACCCAAAAGTCTCTGACAAATGGAGTATTTCTGTAATTATCTGTCCTATCTTTGTCTTCCATGTACAAACACACCAAATATTTCAATGATCTTACAGACAGGATATACTAATTACCTTGAAGGAGAATTATACTCAGTATTATTATGCAGCAAATGACTTCCTCCTGGTTCCACCCACTATCATTGTCACTGACACTATTCCGTTTGGAGAACACATGTTAAAGAAGAATTAAACATATTTGTTTTTAAATCCTAATGTGAGCTTTTTTTACACCAGAACACCTATAGTACTTGCATTTAGTACATGTAAGTAATATTGTGTAACTAAGAAGGTTTCCATGTTGTTGCCGGTACAACTCATAGCCCATGTTGGCTTCAAAGATTCACAACCCCTGACCCCAGGATTCACTGTCTCTATACACAGAGATTCTAGATGTTCCTGTTTTTATTGTTGGGTTGCTGGTGGCGCATCATGTATGAGACACACACAGCCCAAGAAGTTTGTTTGTTACCATTTTGGTTTCTGGAAAAATATAAAGTTTCTACATATGTACAAACTTTATATAAATAGCAGCTCTGTTTATTCATCAACCAGTTGGAATTGCTGACAGCCTTCCTGAAGCAATACAAAATAGTGAACTGATTTTAACTGACATTTACTCAATAAAATGAACCTGAAAGACTAGGGGGCATATTTATAAAGGTTCCGTTAACTGTTTCGCGGCCGTTTTCGCGGACATTAACGCATAAATGCGTTTACCGCGATTTATAAAAGTCCGAAACGGCCGCAAAGTTAACGAGCGTTAACTTCGCGGCTATACTTACCTGTTCCACCCCCGCTCGTTTCTTTATAAAGCGGCGGTACTGGTTTCGCTCGGCTAGTAACGCTGTCAGCCGATCTAACCTCCCGCGGCGCGATACTAACCTCCCGCGCGGAGATGGGCAGGCAACCGCGGCGGGTGGTCGCGACCCGCCCCGGAGACTGCCCACCCCGCCCACACCCCCCGCGGCGGCAGCGGCACCACCCGCCGCCGCTTCCCACAGCCCCTCCCAACCCGTTCCCGCTCGCGGCAATCTCGGAACGGGAGGCTAGGAGGGGCTGCCGGAAAGGGGCCGCAGCAGGTGGTCGCGACCACCCCGCGCGCACGACCCCTCCAAGCCCCGCGCACCCCCTCCCCGGGAACCCCTCCAACCCCCCGCCCGCCCGCTCCCGGGGAGGGGACGGGAGGGAGGCCTGCTGGGGGGTGGAGCTCCCTCCAGCGGGGCCCTGAGAAGGGCCTTTGGGGCTTAAGGGGGTCCCGCGCTCGAACCGGGACCCCCCTCCCCGGCCCTTGTAAGGGCCTTTGCGGCACTTACAAGTGCCCTGCGGCTCTGACAAGAGCCTTTTGGGGCTTAAGGGGTCCCGCAGCTCGAAACAGGACCCCCACCCCCCCTTGTAAGGGCCTTTGCGGCACTGACAAGTGCCTTTGGCGGAGGTCCCGCAGCTCGAACCGGGACCCCCGTGCGGCTCTTAAAAGAGCCCTTGCGACTTCTTCGGCTGTCGACACCAACCCCACTCAGGTCGCCGATCAGCAGACTCACGCGGCCCGATGTTGCCAGGCACTTCTTTTCTTCTTTCTTCAGCCATTACTGCGATGGCATCTGAGTTCCTCGGCGGAAAGCTCCTCTTTATATAGGTTTGCAAAATCCATAATCCGTTTCTGATTGGTCAATTTTTTGATACTTGCTTTACATTAACCAATCAGATTTCAAACTTTCCAGAAATCTGATTGGTTAATGTAAAGCAAGTATTAAAAAATTGACCAATCAGAAACGGATTATGGATTTCTGCAAACCTATATAAAGAGGAGCTTTCCGCGCGGAACTCAGATGCCATCGAGTAGATGGCTGAAGAAAGAAGAAGGAAGCGGCTGGCAACATCGGCTCCGCTGAGGCGGCGTGCCAGCAGGCTCACTGGCGCCGCAGTGAGTCTGCCTGCATCGGCGACCTGAGTGGGGTTGTGTCCGCCAGCCCGAAGACGTCGGTCGGATCAGACGCCGGCAACATAGGCCTCGTTGAGGTCACCGGCGCCCGCCGGGGGTACCCCTGGCGGCTGCAGGGGTAACCTCTCGGGGGTCGGCGGCCTCGGCGGAGCTGGTGTCCGCCGGGACGGTGGAAGAAAGAAACGTCCGCCCAAGGGCTCTTTTTAAGAGCCGCACTGGGGGGTCCCAGTTTCAGCTGCGGACCCCCGCCAAGGCACTTGTCATTGCCGCAAGGGCCCTTATAAGGGCCGGGGAGGGGTCCCGGTTCGAGCTACGGGACCCCCTAAGCCCCAAAAGGCCCTTCTCAGGCCCCGCTGGAGCCTCCCCGGCAACGCCTCAACCCCCACCCCCAGCTGCTCCTCCCTCCCGTCCCCGGGAGCGGCCGGGGCGGGGGGCGGGGGCTTGGAGGGTTGCCGGGAGGGGGTGCGCGGCGGGTGGTCCTGGAAAGACTGTTACTATTGGTGATATGAATGACATTTATTACAAAGATAAACCCGTGAAGACTATGTACTATCGGTGAGTTATGAATACTTTATATACAATATAAACCCTGGAAGACTATGTTACTACTACTATCGGTGATATGAATGACATTTATATACAAATATAAACCCTGGAAAGACGTGTTACTATTGGTGATATGAATGACATTTATATACAAATATCAACCCTGGTGAAAGACTGTGTTTTACTTTGGTGATATGAATGACATTTATATACAAATATAAACCCTGGAAAGACTGTGTTACTATCGGTGATATGAATCACATTATATACAAATTACAACCCTGAAAGACTATGTTACTATTGGGATATGAATAACATTATATACAGATAAAACCCTGGAAAGACTATGTACTATTGGTGATATGATGACATTTATATACAAATATAAACCCTGAAAGACTATTGTTACTTTGGGGTATGAATGACATTTATATACAGATATAACCCTGGAAAGACTATGTTTACTATTGGTGATATTAATGACATTTTATACAAATATAAACCCTGGAAGACTATAGTTACTATCGGTGATATGAATGACATTTAATACCAATATAACACCCTGGAAAGGGACTATGTTTACTATTAAAAAACTACCATAGTAAAAAAACTACAAACTAATAAATAAAAAAAAGCTAAAATAAAGAACTCAAAAAAAAAAAAAAAACAAAAATAACACAAAAAATACTAAAACTAAAAAATCTATAATACTAACTAAAACTAACGTAAAACTAAAAAAAATTAATAAATATAAAAAATTAAAACGATAACTATTAACTATACTAAACTAAAACTATCTAATACTAACTAAAACTACTAATAATTTCGAGAATATTTTTCATTTTAACGGGTCCGCTCGCGGATTTTCGAATTTTCGATTTTTTCTAAAAAATTCGCGGATCCTCGAGCGGACCGGATTTTGCGAAGTTCGGACATCTCTACTGACGACACAAAACTGTCGACCATTAAAAACCTCAGAGGATGTGCAATCATTACAGGGGGATCTAGATAGATTGTCACATTGGGCTGCTAAGTGGCAGATGAGATTCAATGTTGATAAATGGAAGGTGATGAATTTTGTGCTGCTTATACTATAAATGGCTCTGTGTTAAGTGAATCCCTGTTGGAAAGGGATCTTGGAGTTTTGGTGGATAACAAACTTCGAGGGGGTGGGTGGGACTAGGAATATGGAAGGAAACTCAGAGATGTGCATCTTACTGGGATTAACGAGAGTCAATACGCAGAAAGTGGATGGTCCCAATGACTACAGAGCAAGAAGTCCGTACAGGGAACAGACTAACGATAAATCATAAAGTGGGGGAAGCGGGAGATTGTCAGCTCATAGGGCAAGTGACTGCAAACAAAATACATTTCAATTTAATGTCTTAAACTGGAGGTCACGGCTTATTTATAGTGATAATGTCTTAGTGAGGGAGATTGAAGAGACCATTGGGAACATTGATAGATTTATAATTAATAAACCCCAAGACTCTGATTTCTTTCCCATCTGTAAATAGAAAGTGTCTGTGTGGAAGGTTCTGTTTGTGTGGCCTTAGATTTCCGCAGTCGAGAGAAGTGACTCAGAAGAACATTAGAGTGAAGTGTTACCATAGATTTCTATAAATATCACTAATTAGTTAGCCATTCAGAAACATTGCCTCAAAGGGCAACTTAAATCCTACTGGAAGTTTAAATATCTGGATATAAACATGATCAGTGGAACTATGATGATTCCCAAGGCCAGGAGATTTTCAGGATTGTTGAATCTACCGTGAAGTGACTGACCCTCAAATGTATAACGAAGAAGCTGGTTTGGGCACCTCAGTTGGGTCTGGTGTCACCCTTGTTGGGGTCTGGGTAGGAAATGACTTCTGTGTTTGGGCGATGCCCATCGAGGAAATCCTGAAAACACATTAATGAAGCTCTGCCTGATAATGATGGTGTTGGGTTAAACTTTCTAAGGGTGAAGTTGACCCACGGCTGGTGGGTTTACATAGAAGGACTGACCTTGAGGAACCATCGTCTTTCAACTCAAAGTAACTTTTATTTAACTCCACTAAGCAGTGAATCTGATTTCACCAACACGTGTTTCAATATTGTGTCCTTTCTCCTATTTGAACCGAATAAGACTGGTAAATTGTAGCTTTGGGTTCCATTGAGCTGTAATACGGTATTGAATGATTTAAGGGGAAAGTTACCAATAAATTACACTTAATACCCGAGATGTCCCATTGCAGTTGAGCCTTAAAACTCTGTAAATAGGGGATTTCTCTTGTTGCATTTATAATTCAATAACGATCTGTGGCTTATGGATAAACATGGCTGCCGGAACACGTGTCCCTGTGGCCCAATGGACTTTGTTCTTGACCTGAATGACCTGTGTCCTTTTCGAACTCGCGCAGAGCTGATCCGTCCCATGGTTTGTGGACTGTAGGAATACATCACATTAATGGATTCTGCTCTTCCAGGTAAACGGCCACAACCTTAAAAGCCACATGTCCGTCCTAAATCCCATTATTTTCTTATTCCACACAGCCATTTCTGTCTCCGTCTTATCTCCTGTTTATTTGTTTCCATTTTTTTATTGATTGAGAATGTTCCCCGGGTTGGGCCGCTAATAAACCAGACATGAAACGAAAAGCTTTTAGTCTTTCTGTGAATCACAAGGTAACATATTAACCCGGACAGCGACGGTCCTATTGTTGTTAGTGGATCAGGTTCATATACAAATGGACAGAACCTTCAATTACAGGTCGAATTTGATTTCTCCATCGACATTAAAGGCCTCTACACACGTGAGAACACGTTCCCCCCGACCCGCGCCGCATGATGTGTACAAGCAAACGTTACGGCCAAAATCGGCCCGTGTGTAGGCGCTTATCGGGCCAAAAGGTTGTTCATTCGGGGATTGTTGAATGACCGACTTGTCGGTCTCCGAACGAATGACCATTTCGCCCATAAAGCCGCCTACATACGGGTCGATTATTGGATGAAATGTTCGTTCGTTCACATCGCGTGTCACGTGTTGGGACCCGCGATCACATGTGTGTACGAGCCTTAAGTGAAACTTCCCTGATTATGAGTAAGATGTCCGAACTTGCCAAATATCGGTCCGCTCGAGGATCCGCGAATTTTCGGAAAAATTCTAAAATTCTAAAATCCATGAGCGGACCCATTAAAACCCATTAAATGAAAAAATCCTCGAAAATACAGGATTCTTCGAAATTTCGAAAATTTTCGAAAACACGGTTCGGAAAAGTTCGGAAGGCGGAAAACCGGAAAATCCGCGATATCCGCCTTCCGAACGAGGTAAATCCGCCGCGGATCCGGGTTGGGATCCGAACTGGGCATCACTAATTATGAGTAGAGGGAATTAAAGGTGTAAACGTTTCTGTAGGCAACATATTTCCAGCTGTCAATCAGATGTTTGGAGTTTAACTGATCACTGTCCAATGGCTAAGCAGCCTAACCCTGGGAACCATCTATGGAAGGGTGGAGAGTTTTAGTATCTTGAGCTATTAAAAAACTATTTTACTGATATAAATACGTGATTCTTTAGGCGAGAACAAAATGGGACGTTCTAGGCAGAATATGTTCTTAATGAATTAATCGCAACTCAGTCACTAACAGACAAAAATCAAATTGTTCTATTTTATGAAGAAAACATTGTTAAACGCACCTGTAAATACGGGACTGATTACCGGTAAATGAGTCAGTGACATGTTTGTAAAATGTAATGGTGGCCATAGGGACTAATGTATAAGGTCTGTTGGTTCTGGGGAGTCACATTTGTACATGGATAGAAAATTGGTTAATGAATAGGATGCAGAGAGTAGTTGTAAATGGGGCTTAATCATTATGGACTAAAGTGCTAAGTGGGGGCCACAGGGTTCTGTTTTGGGGCCGCTTCTATTTAATCTATTTATTAATGATTTGGAAGTGGGTATTGTCAGCAAGGTTTCTGTGTTTGCTGACGACACAAAACTGTGTCACCATTAAAAACTTCAGAGATGTGCAATCATTACAGGGGGATCTAGATAGATTATCACATTGGGGCTGCTAAGTGCAGATGAGATTCAATGTTGATAAATGAAGGTGATGAATTTTGTGCTACTTATACTATAAATGGCTCTGTGTTAAGTGAATCCCTGTTGGAAAGGGATTCTTGGAGTTTTGGTGGATAACAAACTTAAACGGGAACTGTGGTCCAAAAATGACTTTAGGTAGATTGATAGGAATTGCTCTCCTGAGAGTTTTGAATAAAACAAAAAAAAACCTTTGTTCCAAAATGTATATTACCCCCCCAGCCCAACTTTCACAATATTCACAGCT
Source organism: Hymenochirus boettgeri (assembly GCA_019447015.1). Lineage (NCBI taxonomy): Eukaryota > Metazoa > Chordata > Amphibia > Anura > Pipidae > Hymenochirus > Hymenochirus boettgeri. The sequence continues at coordinate 53,287 of JAACNH010000438.1, read as the reverse complement.
TCCAAAAATACTCCTGAATTTTCTTTCCTGACCCCGCCCCTCGCCGTCTAGGTGCCGCCCCCTGTTTCGAGTTCATTTCAAGCAAATACAAGAGCGGGGGACTTCTGCGCCGATAGCCACTTTACTTCCTGGTTGCAGCTGTCAGGCGCGCCTTAACTGACAGACGCAACCAAGAAGGGGAGCGCAAAGGCAGAGCATGAGCGGCGAGGAACTGGGTAAGCAAGTTCAGGAACGGTAATTTATATTTTCTAAGTTATAAATTATCATTTATAAGTTGGAAAGTATTTTGGAAAGTTGTTTTTTTTTCAGTGGACATTCCCTTTAAAGGAGAATAATAGTGTAATAATGAATCAAGTTCATGAACTGCTATATTTAATCATTTAAAATTCTATTGTTTGCCTATAATTTGATGTGATTGTGGAGAGTCTCCTCTTTTCCCAAGCCTCGTTTGGGAACCTCGGTCAGTCAAATCTTTATATGGTACCTGCTTCAAAGACTAGAATCAGCCTTAGAAAACAATACAATAGGTAAATGCAAGAGAGGCAACAACAATAGGTGCTTTTGTTGTGTTTAAAATTCAGTAAGTAACACTCACAGTAATACTCACAGTAAAACGCACAGTAACACTCACAAAAACACTCACAGTAAAATACACAGTAACACTCACAGTAAACACAGTGTTATCAGCCCTCCAGTTCATTACCCAGTGTTATCAGCCTTCCAGTTCATTACCCAGTGTTATCAGCCCTCCAGTTCATTACCCGGGGTTATCAGCCCTCCATATCATTAACCAGTGTTATCAGCCCTCCAGTTTATTACCCAGTGTAGTAATCCCTCCAGATCAGTAGCCAGTGTTTTCATCTCACCAAAGCATTAGCCAGTGTATCAGCCCTCCAGATCATTTCTCAGTGCAAACTGCCCTCCAGTAATTGCCTAGTACTGTAGCTCTCCAGATCATTAGCCAGTGTTGTCAGCCCTCCAGATAATTAGCCAGTGTTATCAGCCCTCCAGTTCATTAGCCAATGTAAGTCAGCCCTCCGATCATTACTCAGTGTTGTCAGCCCTCAGATCATTAGCCAGTGTTAAGTTACCTCTAGTTTATTCTAGTCTGTCGGTTATCTTAACCACATCCTACACTTGCAGACAAACATGAAAAATGGCATAGTAATATTAAAAATGGCAAAACTTAACAAGTGTAAGTGACTACGTGAAAGGGCCACTTAGTTGTATTTTTCAAAAAGTTCTAGTCCTCCCTGGTAACACTCACAGTAACACTCACAGTAAAACGCACAATAATACACACAGTAACACTCACAGTAAACACTCATAGTAACAACACAGTAACACTCAAAGTAACACTCACAAAACACTACAAGAACACTCAAAGTAACACTCACAGTAACATTCACAGTAATATGCAAAGCAACACTCCAGTAACGCTCACAGTTAAAATGCACAGTAACACTCACAGTAACACACACAGTAACACTCACAGTAACACACACACAGTAACACTCACAGTTAACACACGCAAGTAACTCTACAGTAACACTCAAAGTAGCATTCACAGTAACAATCACAAGTAACACACAGTAACACTTAAAGTAACACTCACAGTAACATTAACAGAACACTCACAGTAACACACACAGTAACACTTAAAGTAACACTCACAGTAACATTCACAGTAACACTCACATTAACACACACAGTAACACTCACAGTAACACTTACAGTAACACTCACAGTAACACTCACAGTAACACTTACAGTAACACTTACAGTAACACTCACAGTAACACTCACAGTAACACTCACAGTAACACTCACAGTAGCATTAACAGTAACTGTGAGAAACTGTGACACGGTAAAGGTTTATGTTTAGTAGAGATGTTCGAAACTGTTGAGTTTTGTTTGTTTTCAAATTTTTCGGAAAGGTCGAAAGTTCGATTTTTGAAATCGTCTACTTTTGGTTTTCAATAAAAATCGAAAATCCGGGTTCCGTGAAATTCGGGGGTTCCGAAACCCTCAGATTTGATTGGAAACTGGGTTCTATTAGAAACCACATGGTATCTCTAGTCTCTAGATAGTCTATTACACAGTGTACATTGTGTCCCACCCATTGTAGATAGGACGATGGCAGTGAACATTAAGTTGTTAATCCTTTCCATCTCCCTGTATCCACCCCATAGAGAATGTAACAAACGACAATAAAACACAAATCTTTTCACTTTACATTAACCGGAATTTCTAATTATCTTGTTATTTCTATGGAAATTCGTTTCTATTTTCGATATTGAGATGGAAGAAATTACCAGCCCCACCCCCCACTAATCGCTTTCTCGTTACAATTTCATTTCAAATTAATTTATTGTAATTTAAAGGAAAATGTTTCCATGTTATTTCCCTCTATATATTAAAGGGCAAGTCCGCCCTCGCACTCCAAACGCCCTCGTTATATAGACTCCCCAGATTCCTCATCTCCAGCTTCTTCTGCTGGTTACAATATGGGAGACGTTCAGGGACGGAAAATGGGTCTGGGGAAAGTTCCCTTTAAGGTTTAAATTGAGGGAGGATTACGCCAGGTCCTAGAACCCCAAACATGGCCGGTTATGACACTTGTTTATATATATATATATACAGTATACAAACTAATACAAGGATATGCAGCTCAAACCTTCATTCAAAATCATTTAAAGGTGCGGGACGGTAATTTATACATCTCACAATAGACCCCAGAACTCATGGACTAGGTATGAGAGTTAAGGTTGGTACAGACGTGTGATCACGGGTGCCAACCTGCATTTCAGGCGTTAATCCGCCAGTGTATAGGGATTTTATTGGGCGAAACGGCTGCTCGTTCGGAGATCCGCACGGCTGATCGGGTTATGGTGCCCACACATGGACCGATGAAGGGTAATCACCTGCTAAAATGGGAACCAGAGTACAGTGATACATCTCCGGTAAATACTTCTGACGCACTGTACTCTGGTTCCGTGTGATACTATTGTCTTTGGTTATCGAACTGCCGGACTGGTGTACCCTCCCCACATGGTTGAGCCAACTGAAGCCATTTACTATCTTCTGCCTGGAGAACATCCATTGTGCCATATATTACCTTTATGTAGCTTACAGAGCTTATAAACCTTGTATTGTATGCTGGCTCCCTGTGTAAATGTATTCCCCGTCCCTTTAAGGACAGTCCAGCTAGAAAATGATTTTTAAACTCACACGGTTCCCTGGGGGAGGTCATACTAAATATACAGAGAGCAGGTAGGGTCTTGTCCCCCCAGGGATTGTACTACTCACTCGGTTAGGACTGATGCTCCTACGCTTCCGTTTTCTGGAATTTGGACAGGCGCTGCAGTAGAACCATAAGGAGCTGGAATGTAAGGTAAGGAATTTTTTACACTACACATTGGGGCCAGCAGTGGGTTGAATTTTAGTTTTGGGGGTGGACATGCCCTTTAAATCTTTTTGTTTTTGGACCTAACAAAAGGAAGTTTCCTGTGAGTGTAACGAACTTGTGAGTGGCCCTTTCTCTTAAGGGACTTGATATCAAGGACATAAAAAAAGAAGGACACTTAATCATTTGATGGTTGTATGGTGTGTGTGAAAGTTTGAAAATAAGGATGTGTGACAGTTTGAAAATAAGGATTGTTTGTACTGTTAAAAACTGTGTGCAGGATTGAGTGTGCAGTAAGCAGACTAATCTTTCTTCTTCCAGTTAAAGGGGTGTGCTGGACTTCTATATTTAGTATTGTACCTGTGTAATCACAAACAGGCTGCGAAAGGGTTAATAAGTGTTTGGTTTTTTTTCCCCTCTCTTTCTGGCACTCTTGCACTAATTGGTGTGGGGGTTGGGGCCTATTAGTTAAATAGGATTCACAGTGTTGGGCCTGTGGTTTGGACCTAAAAAAAGAAGTAGTTCCTGTGAGTGGCCCTTTCTCTTAAGGACCTTGACTCAGGACATAAAAAAAGAAGGACATTGAAACAAGAAGGACAATTACAAGGTTCTGCGTCACTGTGTTGGTGTGGTGTATTAGAAGGGATAGTTTTTCAGTACCATGCAATGTGCATCGTGCCACATGTATAGGAACCGGAGCAGATGTTCGGGGATCTATGTCTGGTCAGGTGTGAGTGGGTTGCTGTTTGGAAGCTGAGGTGGAGAGTCTAAGGGGGCAGCTGCAGATTGCGGGGATGGCAGAACTGGGGGGTCAGCAGGCACTGGCTGGGGCCAGTATAGAGGTGGTGGAAAGAGGGACAAGAAGGATGAGGAAGGAGGTAGTTTGTTAGGGTTACTAGGGGAAGTGGGGGACGGAGAAGAGTAGGGGGGCTTCTTCCAGATTGTCCATCCCAACAGATTTGCCGCCTTAGGTAAGAAGTGGGGAGGGCACTCTGGAATTAGCGGGTATGGAGGGGGGCTAGTCCCCTTGAGCACCCAGGGGAATGCCATCTTCTGATACAAGGGAGGAGGAACGAAGGGTCAGGAATGCAAGGCAGGTGGTAGTGGTAGGGGACTCCATTATAAGGAAGGTGAGATAGGGGTAATCTGCCGCCAAGACCTACATGCCGAACTGTGTGTTGCCTGCCTGGTGCTTGGGTCGGCATTGTGGTGGATCGTGTAGACAGATTATTGGGTGGGCCGGGTGTGACACGGCGGTCTTGGTTCCATTGGTTGCCAATGACAAAGTAGAGGTGGAGGTGAGGTTCCTTAAACATGATTTCCGAGAGAACTAGGGGCCAAGAAAAAGCCAAGGACCTCCAGGGTAGTGTTCAGAAATACTACGCAGGCCACGTGCTAAGCCAGGGAGACGGGGAGCTTAGGAGCATTAATGCGTGGCTAAGAGAGTGGTGTAAGGAAGAAGGGTTTGGGGTTTATTGAGAACTGGGCAGACTTTGCTGTCGGCTACAGGCTCTTTAGTAGGGATGGGTTGCAACTCACTGATGGTGTGGCAGCTGTTTTAGGGGAGAAGATGGCTAGAGGGTTGGAGGAGATTTTAAACTAGGTTTGAGGGGGGGAGGGTGTTTAGCAGTCTCATGGGATAGATGCCAGGAGGAAAGCAGGGTGTAGTAGGCCAGTGGTGGGTGGAAAGGGGGGTGGGCTAGCATAGGGGATAGGAGAATGTGTATCAAAGTGTACGAAAAATTACAGGATCATAATCTATAAATGTGATGTTTGCAAATGCGAGAAAGCCTGTGTGACAAAAATGGGTGAATTGGGAAATGATGGCATTGAATGAAAAGGTATGATGTAATAGGATAGCAGAAACGTGGTTGAAACAGTTCTCACGACTGGGCTGTAATATAGAAGGATATGCTTGTTAGGCAGGACGAAAAAAAAGAAAGGGGGAGGAGTATGTGTCATAGTTAAAAAGAATTGAAGCCAAATTAAAGAAGAGAAAGCTGTGATTGGATTGATAAAGTGGAGCAATAGGGTGGAATTAGGCAACAGGAAAAGGGGGGTAATGTCATGTGTGGTGTCTGCTATAAGCGCCAAATGCTAGCAGAGAGGAGGTGAGCAACTTCATAGCAGTGGCAGGGCTGCAAGTTTGGGGAGTGTGCTCATTATGGGGACTCAATTACCCTGACATTGATTGGGTGGTGGAACTGCCATCCAGAAAAAGGGATTGAGTTCCTGATTTGCTGCAGGATAATTTCTTCTCACAGTGGTTGAGGTTCCTACTAGAAAAGGAGCTCGTGGATCTGGTAATATCTAACATGGGGAGCGCATTATAGATATAAAAGGTAACTGGAAGGCTTAGGTAATAGTGACCATGAAATAGTGGCATGGGACTTTGTTATCGAGGGAAAAGTGTCGCTGGGTTAAACAAAGACTTTTAATTTCGGAAATCAAATTTTCCCAGGTTAAAAGCAGCTCTTCAGAATGTCAACTGGGATAAGTATTTATCAGGTAAAGGTACTGAACCGAAGTGGATGTGTTCAAGGGGATTTGTAAGCAGTTCACATCTAAATTTATACCCTGGGAAATAATGTAAAAAAATAAATCCGCGCCCATGTGGCTGAATCTGATGTAAAGAGGTAAATGGAAAGGAAGAAAAAAGGCATTTAAAAACTTAGGCCAGGGAACGGAAAGGGCCTTAGGGAGTATAAAAAACTGTAACAAGGAGTGTAAGAAAGCAATAAAACTAGCTAAAATTAATATGAAGTTAGGATAGCTGAACAAGCATCACTAAGCCTAAACATTTTTTTAAGTAATTAATAGTAAGAAGATGAGGATGCGAATGTGGCACCCATATAATGGGGATAAGTGAGTTACGGAGGATGGCGATAAGCAAATGCTTGAATATTTTTTTTCCTCTGTATACACTATAGAAGATCCAAGTACAGATATCAAGTATAGTAGCAAGTAAAAAAAGGTAACAGATTCAAGTTCACTTTGTAACCGAGGATCATGGTACAGAAACAACTAAATAAGGTTAATCATTAGTAAATCTCCTGGACCGGATAAAATACATACCTCGGTGGTACTTAGGGAGCTAAGTTCAGTTTTATCTAGGCATTGTTTCGTTATTTTTGCTGAGTTCCCTCATGTCCGGTGGTGTGCCTTGGATGGAAAAAGGCTGATGTTATTCCAATATTCAAAAAGAGTAGTCGTTGACACAGCCGGGTAATTACGGCCTGTAAGTTTAACTTCATTGGTGGGAAGATCCTGGAAAATTTAAGGGATGCATGTTCTAGAGATGTTTCAGGACTGACATTATAAGTAGTAACCAGCATGATTTAGGAGGAATAGTCTTGTCAAACTAACTTGCTTGGCTTTATAGGAGGAAGTAAGTAGAAATTTAGGACTCTGGTATAGCAGTAGATGTAGTTACTGGATTTTGCAAAGGCTTTTGATACAGTCCCCCAAGGCGACTAATGAATATGCTAAGGTCTGTTGGTCTGGGGAGTCACATTGTACATGATCAGAAAATTGGTTAAGAAAGGATGAGGTAGTAGTTGTTAAGGGGGCTTCATCATTATGGACTAAAGTGCAAGTGGTGCCACAGGGTTCGTGTTGGGGCCCGCTTCTATTTTATTTATTAATGATTTGGAAGTGGGTATTGTCAGCAAGGTTTCTGTGTTGCGACGACACAAACTTTGTCGACCATTAAAAACTTCAGAGGATGTGCAATCGTTGCAAGGGATCTAGATAGATTTCACATTGGGCTGCTAAGTGGCAGATGAAATTCAATGTTGAAAATGTAAGGTGATGCATTTTGGGATTAAAAATACTTGTGCTACTTACTATAAATGGCTCTGTGTTAAGTGAACCCCTGTTGGAAAGGGATTGGAGTTTTTGGTGGATAACAAACTTAAAGGTGAGTAGCAGTGCCAGGCGGCAAACAGCCAGAGCCAGCATGTATTGTCTTGTAAAAGAGAGGTATGGATTCAAGGGAGGAAAAGGTTAATTCTCCCTCTTTACAAGCATTGGTAAGGCCTCATTTGAATATGCAGTGCAATTTTGGAACCTGTGTACAAAAAGGACATCTTGAAATGGAAAGGTTCAGAGAAGGCAACTAAATTAATAAGTGGGATTGGTGGGAGCTTGAATATGAAGAGAGAGACTGGAAAAGTTACAATTATGTACGCTGGAGAAAGGCGCTTGCGTGGGGATATGATTACTGTGTATAAATACTTAACGGGCCATACAAAACTATTGCGGGCATGTTCACAAGAGAACATGTCAAAGACACGAGACATCCCTTAAGACTTGAGAAAAAGGTTAGGCTTTCAAGCTCGGAAAGGGTTTTTTCCACTGTGAGAACGGGTAAAGCTATGAACTGTCTTCCAGTGGAGGTTGTTATGGAGGTTCATGGTCAGTTACATTACAAGCTGGATGAGTTTTACACAACAAGGAATGTTTACAAGTTACTGGGATTGATACCATAAAGTAGAGTTGGGAAAGGTTGTGTACTGTGAGAACGTAAAGCTATGGAACTGTCTTCCAGTGGACGTTTTATGGCAGGTTCATGGTCAGTTTAATAAAAGCTGGATGAGTTTTTCTACAAACAAGGAATGGTACAAGTTACTGGTATTGATACATACGTGAGTGGGAAAGGTTTGTCACTGTGAGAACGGTAAGCTATGGAATTGTCTTCCAGTGGACGTTGTTATGGCAGGTTCATTGGTCAGTTTAATAAAAAGCTGGATGAGTTTCTACAACAAACAAGGAATGTTACAGATTGGTTATTGATACATAAAGTAGAGTTGGGGAAAGGGTTTGTCACTGTGAGAACGGTAAAGCTATGGAACTGTCTTCCAGTGGACGTTGTTATGGCAGGTTCATTGGTCGTTTATAAAAGCTGGATGAGTTTCTACAAACAAGGAATGTACAAGTTACGGATTGAACATAAAGTAGAGTTGGAAAGGGTTTGTCACTGTGAGAACGGTTAAAGCTAGGAACTGTCTTCCAGTGGACGTTGTTAGTGCAGGTTCATTGGTCAGTTTAATAAAAAGCTGGATGAGTTTCTACAAACAAGGAATGTTCACAGTTACTGGGATTGATACATAAAGTAGAGTTGGAAAGGGTTTGTCACTGTGAGAAGTTAAAGCATGAACTGTCTTCCAGTGGATTTTGTTAGGAAGGTTCATGGTCAGTTTAATAAAACGTGGAGAGTTTTTCTAAAACAAGGAATGTTACAAGTTACTGGGATTGATAATAAAAGTAGAGTTGGGAAAGGGTTTTTCACGTGAGAACGGTTAAAGCTATGGAACTGTCTTCCAGTGAGTTGTTATGGCAGGTTCATTGGTCAGTTTAATAAAAAGCTGGATGAGGTTTACAAACAAGGAATGTTACAAGTTACTGGTATTGAACATAAAGTAGAGTTGGAGGGAAAGGGTTTTTTCACTGTGAGAACGGTAAAGCTATGGAACTGTCTTCCAGTGGACGTGTTTATGGCAGGTTCATTGGTCAGTTTAATAAAAGCTGGATGAGTTTCTACAAACAAGGAATGTACAGTTACTGTATGATACCTAAAGTAGAGTTGGGAAAGGGTTTTTCATGTGAGAAACGGTAAAGCTATGGAACTGTCTTCCAGTGGACGTTGTTATGGCAGGTTCATTGGTCAGTTTAATAAAAAGCTGGATGGGTTTCTACAAACAAGGAATGTACAAGTTACTGGGATTGATACATAAAGTAGAGTTGGGAGAAAGGGTTTGTCACTGTGAGAACGGTAAAGTATGGAACTGTCTTCAGTGGACGTTTATGGACAGGTTCATTGGTCAGGTTTAATAAAAAAATGCTGGATGGGTTTCTACAAACACGGAATGTTACAAGTTACTGGTATTGATACATAAAGTAGAGTTGGGAAAGGGTTTGTCACTGTGAGACGTAAAGCTATGGAACTGTCTTCCAGTGGAGTTTGTTATGGCAGGTTCATGGTCAGTTTAATAAAAAGCTGGATGAGTTTCTACAAACAAGGAATGTTACAAGTCCTGGGAGTGATGACCGTTGTCTACATTGTGATGAACGTTGTCTACATTGTGATGAACGTTGTCTACATTGTGATGACCGTTGTCTACATTGTGATGAACGTTGTCTACATTGTGATGAACGTTGTCTACATTGTGTAGAGCGGTGGTTGACATTTTATCACAATTTATATATTTAGAGTAAAACATCAAATCTGAAAGTCAGGAGAGTGAATATTTCCATTACCAATGTCACACCTCTGGCTCCTGGAAGGTGCAAAGTTGTAGAATAAAATGAGGGTTTGAAAATGATGATTCAGAGAAGCTTTTTGTCTAGTTCACTTGACAACTTTCTGCACTGGAAAGAAGAAGCAACCATCTGTAAAAGTAAAGAAAACACAAGGTCACCCCTTGGACAAGTTACAGAACTAGAGACGTCTCAGTACAGTAGGAGAGATGTGATCTTTACACAGTTGTTGAGTGATAAGGAAATGAACTCTGTTGAACCTTTTGTAGAGTTCCTCATCTATTTCACTTCTTCACAGACTCACTGCAGGTAACTCATCCTGAAGTCAGCGAGATTTAAAATAAAACATAAAAGAGTCACAATATTTTTCTCCTTCTACTTAAAATAACATGAATCAAACAGCTGTTATAATTAGAACAGCAACTGAGCGTCAGATACAAAATGTGTTCATGGAGCCATTCATCTTTCTTGCCAAGAGGCTCGTGTTGGAAGGTTGGTAGATGCCTTCAAAGAGGTTGATTACAGCAAAAAAGCAGTAAGAGTTTGGACATTTTAATAATGAGATTTTTTCATGATACGGATATTACTCGGATACCTGCCCTTTCACTGTTCACATGCGAGATTACAGAATTATTTCTGGATCCTCTTATACCTGCAGGAATGTGATTTATAGCCTGGCAGGAGATTTCATTTTTTTTGTGCATCGAGATTACGTCTCAATTTTTTTTTGGTGGTGAACCTGTGAGCACATTTCTGGGGGTCAATAGAACAAGTAAGAGTTTATAAAGGGTTATTTGGAGTGGCTGTCAGGGACCCAGTGCATGTTGGGCCCTAAGAAAACTGAACGGAATTGTCAACTGATTCTACATTGTGATTAGAGATGTCCGAATTTCGCAAAATCCGAAAATCCGCGAGCGGACCCATTAAAACCTATTAAAATGAAAGATTCTTCGAAAATAGGAGGATTGTTCGGAAATACGGACCCGAACATGTGGCTTGCTCCGTCCCAAAATGCAATAAATCTGCGAAATTTAGAATTTACGAGGATTTCTCGTATTTTCCCATATTTTCGAAAACGCGGTTCGGAAAAGTTCGGAAGGCGGAAAACTGGAAAATCTTCGATATCCGCCGTTCACGAACGAGGTAAATCCGCCGCGGATCCGGGTTCGGATCCGCGAACTGGGCCATCACTAATTGTGATTTGTCTGTCCCATCCCCCTTATGGTGATACCCTATGAAGTCATTATCAGGACTATATTAGATGGATGTTCTTTGGCTTCCCCAACACTAAGTTTTCTAGATCACGAACCAAGTTTAGATTAATTGGAAATTAGGATTTATCACATTATCTTAAGAATATTTACCCAAACTAAACGTAGGACATTAAGTTTCCTTATCTAATAAAGAAGGACTCAATGGACTGGAACTTACCCCCAACAGGGCAATTGTATTACACAAACTTACTGATCTATGACTTTGTGACTCAGCAGTAAAATGTTCCCACATGAGAAACCCATTCGTCATTTCTTTGGGTTGGAGGGGTGGCTGATTGATAAAATGTGATGTTCAAATTTATTTCCTCTCTTGATATTTTTCAGTGAAGCTTTTTAAACCTAATAATTAAAATGTTTCTTATTTCCAGATAGGAATTTCTGAATTCCTGGTGAGTTGTTTGCCCGTTGACTGTTCACCTCTTGTACTTACCTTCTGGCTCTCTCATTTGCATACCAGGGTTGGTAAGTCGACACCAAATAAAGGTTGAGATCCAATGCAACGTCTTGAAATGAAACATGGTTGGAAGCTATAAATGATCTTTACGTTGTATTGCATCTTAAAACTCACACGTGCAAAGAGATTCTAAGCCAATCATGTTAATGTAAAGGGGGAAGAGGAAAATGAAGATAAGTTCATCCTGTGTTATTAATTGAAGCCTGCTCTTTTTATTACGTTTTTAATGAAGAACTTCACTTTGTACCACAAGTTTCCTTGGATCCTAACCCTTCCTCCTTCCCTCACTCAATGGGTCAAAGACATGCTCAGTCTGTCCTGGTCAGGAACGAGGGTGGAACTACACTAGTAGAGTTTTACCCTGTTGTCCTCCTTATATGTCACCTTTGGTGTTAACCCCAAGGACACACACCAAACTTCATAAAATGTCCTCCTCCTTTTACAATGAAATGTCCCTTTCACATTGGTGTAAACTATTCACCAGTAAAGCACGAAATAAAATAACAAACGTCTTGGATCTTGGTTCTTTTCTCACAATATCGCTCTGTTCTCTCACAGTGTATTAGCTGCTGCCTTTCCAAGGGGAAGTGTTAAAACAGTTATTATCTCTGATTCTAGGTAAACGCCAGATCCTATCGCCGATATCCAGGAAAGGGGAGGGTGATATCTCCCACCGTAACGGGATTGGGACCCTGGGTGCATATTAATGAGTAGGGACAGCCTCTTATTACTGCAAAAGCGTCAATTTCTGTTTATCCCTAAATTAAAATCTGGCGTTAACAGCCACGTTGACGCGTTTCAAATATGCTTATTGCTACGTTAACCTTTAACTTTAATTATTATTATTATTATTATTACAAATTGTATTTTATAGAAATAATTTCGATATTTTCTATCTATGGACTAAACCTTCCATTGATGATTGTTTTCTCCTTCCAGGTTCCCGTTAATTGTATTTATTCTTTAGCTACGTTATCCTTCGAGTCCCCCTTGGACCCGTTTTGTGGTTTAAACACAGACAGAATCCGAACACCTTTTATTCCCCTTTAAACTCCTTCCAGCTGCCCGAGGCTGTTGTATTGGATCATCACAAGCTGCCAGAGAAGAGGAAATATTATTTTAATAACATGTGCGATTCGTTTGCTGCTTTCTGTCTTCGTTTGACAGCATCTTCTCGTCAGAGCCGATGGCTTGTCTCAGGGCAGATGAAGGGGCGTAGCAGCCCAGACTGAGTAATGTATCTGTCCAAACAAACACATATATGAAGGATATTCTAAATAAGCCTTGGGATTCCCACTGATTACACTGGCTGCCAAGAACATTGGATATTTAGTAAATAACATTATCAGAGAAAAAACTGAACTACAGTATGTGAGGAAGACCAACACGTTACCCGTCACTGTGAACATGTGAACTCCCTGCGATGCTATAGCACAAGAAAGTATAGGGGAGCACACTACAATGGTGAATCCAAACTTATTATTGTAACAACTACAACGTTTCGGGACGACCTTATACCTGAGGAAGAGGCAGGGTGTCCCGAAACGTCGTTGTTGTTACAATAATAAGTTTGGATTCACCATTGTAGTGTGCTCCCCTATACTTTCTTGTGCTATAGCATCATCTGGCCCCAGGGGTGGAGGGCAGGGGGGTGGCACCTACTGACGTGTCTGGCATAAAGCCAACAGCGGTGTGCTAAAGTGTTATCTGAACTGTACTCTGAGATACTCCCTGTGATGTCATAGTGTGAGCATGGAGATGTCCCATGATGTCATTAAAAAGGAGGTGGGGCCAAGTTTTTGGCAGTTTACATTTCTTGTGGATATTTTATGACACTCATCTGATAAATGTTAGATAGATAGATAGATAGATAGATAGATAGATAGATAGATAGATAATAGATAAATAGATAAATAGCAGGATGATCGATAGATCGTCTCTATAGCTGATCGATACTCACTAGATAGATACGCTCGATTCCTTCCTCGATTGCTAGCTAGCTAGATCGATCGATCGCTCCTGCTCGATAGATAGATAATCAGCTCGATAATAGATGGGATGATCGACTCGCTAGCCTATCTCCTCGCCACTCGATTCTCGCCGCGATAGCTCGCTCTCTCCTGCTCGCTGCCTCGTTGCTCGCTCCGCTCTCTAGCCTGCTACGTTGGCTACGCTTCGCTCTCTCGCTCCTCGATGCTCGACAATGATCCAGCATGCTGGATAGATGCCTAGCTCGCTCGCTCGACTCGCTCGCTCCTCGCTCGGCTCGCTGCTCCCCCATGCCCTCCCTCGCTGCGCTCGCTCGCATCGCTCGCTCGCTCGCTCGGCTCGCTCGCTTCGCTCGCTGGCTCGCTACGATCGCTCGCTCTAGCCGCCTTTTGCGAGCTCGCTCGCTCGCTCTCTCGCTGTCGCTCGCTCGCTCGCTCGCCGCTCGCTCTCGCCGCTTTGCTCGCTCGTCGCTCCTCGCTCGCTCGCTCGCTATCTCGGCTCGCTGCTCGCTCGCCCGCTCGCTCCTCGCCTCGCCGCTTTGCTCTCTCCGCTGCTCGCTCGCTCGTCGCTCGCTCGCATCGCTCTCTCCGCTCGATCATCTCTGCCTCTCGCCCCTGCTCGCTCAGCTCGCTCGCTCGTCTGCTCGCTCGCTCGCCTCGGCTCCGTCTCCTGCTCTCTCGCTCGCTCGCTCTCAGCCTTTGCCCTCTCTCTCGCTGCTCGCTCGACTCGCTCGCTCCCGCTGCTCGCCTGCTCCGCTCGCCCGGCCTCGCTCGCCTGCCTCGCTCTCTCGCATCGCTAGCTAGCTCGCGCCGCTTTTCTCGCTCGCTGCTCGCTCGGCTCTCGCTCGCTGCCTCGCTCGCCGCTAGCTCGCTCGATCTCTCGGCTCGGCTGCTCGCTCGCTGGCTCGCTCGCTCTCTCGGCTCGCTCGACTCTCGCCGCTTTGTTTCGCTCGCTCGCTGCTCGCTCGCCAATCGCTCGCTCGGCTCGCTCGCTCGCTCGCTCGCATGGCTAGCTCGCTCTCGCTCGCTGCATCGCTCGCTCGCTCGCTCCGCTCCTCGCTCGCTTGCTCCGCTCTATCGCTCAGCGCCTCGCTCGCTCGCTCGCTCGCATGCGCTTCTCGCTCGCTCGCTCGCTCGCTGCTGCTCGCTCGTCGACGGCCCTCGCTCCTAGCTCGCTCGCGCTCGCTCGCTCCGCTCCCTCGCTCCGCCTGCTCGTAGCTGGCTCGCTCCTCGCGCCGCTCGCTCGCCCTGCTCGCTCCTGTGCCTCAGCTCGCTGACTTTCTCGCCTGGCTGCCGCTCGACTTCATCGCCTGCTTTGCTCGCTCGCTTCGCATCGCTCGCTCGCTCGCTGCTTCGCTTCGGTGGCTCGCTCGCTCGCTCGCTCGCTCGCTGCTTCGTAGCTCGCTCCTCGCTCGCTGACGCGCGCTCGCTCGCTGGTCCGCTCGCTGGCTCGCTCAGGCTCGCTCGCTCGCGCTGGCTCGCTTTCCCGCTGCGCTCGCTCTGCTCGTCAGCTCGCCTGCGCGCTCGCTGGCTCGCCTCCTCGCTCGCTGCTGCTGCGCTCGCAGCTCCCCCTTTCCCCCTTCACCCCCCTTATCCCCATCCCTCCCCCTCCCCTCTCGCTCGCTGCTCGCTCGCTGCGCTGGCTCGCTTCGCTGACTCGACTCCTAGCTCGATCGCTCGCTCCGCGCGCTCGTCCCTCGCCGCAACCTGCTCGCTCAGCTGCTCGCTGCGCGCTCGCTGGCTCGCTCGCTCTCCGCCTGCTTGGTCCTCGCTCTATCTCCCGCCTCTCGCCGCTTACTCGCTCGCTCGCATCAGGCGCGCTCTTGCCTTGTTCCTTCCCCTCGGTCCCTCTCCCCTTTTTTTTTGTGCCCCCCTTTAGCCCCCTGCCCGTCGCCCCCCTTTGACCGGTCTTCCCTTCCTCGCCCGCGCGGCCCCCTCTCCCCCGTTCCCCGCTCCCTGCGGTCCTTCCTTACTTCTCCTTTAACTTCGCAAGAGAAAACCTCATGACGTTCCTGGAGGCGCCAGATCTTATTTTATCCTCCTTCCATTTTGATACCGCTCACGAGCTTTTTCTCTGAGTTACTTCCACTACAGGAAGAACACAAAGCATCTGTGGTAACCCTCTGGTGTTAATATCACGATTTTGTCTGTCTTCATGTCTTAAACCTATTGAGAAGAGCTGACCCTGACGTTGGGATAAAAAGGAACAATTTTCCTTGACAGATTCTGTAAAGTTCCGCCTTCTGCAAGTCCATGCCACAGGATTTTCTTCTTATAACGAATAAACTTATCTAAGGAAATTTTAAACACCTGCAGACATGTCTAGTGTGCGTTTCCACCACCCTGATAAAACTCGTTGAACTGTTAATCTGCAGGATGGTTCTGTTTTGGGAATGGGGAAGTTTTGCCGAATCGCAATGTAATTTGAAATATACTGGAAATCAGTGAGAGTCACGTTCCACTGTATAGATTGCGTTACGAAGCTACGTGATCCATACATTCTCCATTTCTTAACACCCTGCGTACGACTTTCGGTCCGTGTTTCATCACGGACTATTAATCGGCACTTTTAATTATAGAGTCCTAATGGGAACCGACAAAAAACGCGGACAATGGCGACAAATCTGTTATTTGCATTTTGGTTGCGTTTTACTCCACTAATCGCCTGTTAATTTCCAAAAACCGCACACGACTCGCTCCCCCCCCCTCTGGCACAACAAAGGAAAAAAAACCGAAACTCCAACACTCAGACCAAACGCGTACATAAATCATAGTCAAATTCATTTCCCTGTTAATCTGCAAACGGACCTAACCTGGACTAAATGCATTGTCCTAAACGCAAAAACACACTCAAACACTCTCAATAACACCACAACTTACGATAATGGTGATCTTGTCCTAATTGCATTCTCAATCTGTTATAAATTCATTGTCCACACCAATTGTTAACTGCCTTCTCCCAAGTGTAAACTGCATTGTCACAATTGTAACTGCATTCTCTCTATTGTACCTGCATCCCTCACGAACCAATAGTAACCTAACTGCTTCTCCCAATTGTAACTGCATTCTCCAAATTGTAACTGCATTGTCACCAATTGTAACTGCATTCTCCAAATTGTGTAACTGCATTCTCACCAATAGTAACTCATTCTCACAATAGTAACTGCATTCTCCCAGTTGTAACTGCATTCTCGCCTCCCAGGTGTAAACTGGCATTCTTTCTCCAATTGTAACTGCATTGTCACCAATTGGTAACTGCATTTCTCTCTATTTGTACTGCATTCTCACCATAGGTCACTGCATTGCTTCCCAATGTAAACTGCATTCTCCCAGATTGTAAAACTGCAATTCTCCCGTTGTAACTGCATTTCTCCAAATTGTAACTGCTTCGCCCAATAGTACTGCATTTCACCAATTGTAACTGCATTCTCTCCCACTTGTTAACTGCCCTTCTCCACAATAGTAACTGCAACAAAATTCCACCATAGTAACTGCAACTGCAACTGCATTTTCACCAATAGTAACTGCATTCTCACCAATAGTAACTGCATTCTCCCAATTGTTAAGGCATTCCCCACCATTAGTAACTGCATTCCCCCAATAGTAACTGCATTGTCACCAATGGTAACTGCATTCTCCACCAATAGTAACTGCATTGTCACCAATGGTAACTGCATTCTCCACCAATAGTAACTGCATTCTCCCAATAGTAACTGCATTCTCCCCATCGTAACTGCATTCTCCCAATAGTAACTACATTCTCACTAATAGAAACTGCATTCTCCCAATAGTAACTGCATTCCCGCACCAATAGTCCTCTACATTCTCATCTGTAATAAGCTCTATTGTCCCCAATATAACTGCATTCTCCCAATTGTAACGGCATTGTCACCAAAAGTAAATGCATTGTCCACCAATAGTAACTGCATTCTACAATCGTACAACTGCATTCTCCCATTGTAACGGGCATTGTCCACCAAAAGTAAATGCTTGTCCACCGGAATTAGTACTGCATTCTCACCATAGTGAACTGCATTCTCATTCTCCCAATTGTAACGGCATTGTCACCAAAAGTAAATGCATTGTCCACCAATAGTAACTGCATTCTCACCAATAGTAACTGCATTCTCCAATTGTAACGTCATGTCACCACAAGTAAATGCATTGCCCAACCAATAGTAACTGCATTCTCACCAATAGTAACTGCATTCTCCCAATTGTTAACTGCATTGTCACCAAAAGTAAATGCATTGGTCCCCAATGTAACTGCATTTCTCACCAAATAGTAACTGGCATTCTCCCAATTGTACAGCATTTGTCACCAAAAGTAAATGCATTGTCCACCAATATTACTGCTTCTCCCCAATAGGTAACTGAATTCTCACCATAGTTACTGCATTCTCCCAATTGTTATGGCTTCTCCACCATTATTACTGCATTCTCACCAATATAACTGCTTCTCCCTATTGTTTAGGCATTCTACGCCAGTAGTACTGCATTCCCACCCAATAGTAACTGATTCTCCACCACAATAGTAACTGCATTCTCACCAGTAGTACTGTACTGCCTTCTCCCCCAGCATTACTACACTCTTCGCCAATATAACTACATTTTCCACCAATAGTAAACTAACAAACATTTTCCACGCAATAGTAACTAGCATTCTCCAACCAGCAGTTACTACAAACTTTCCCCAAAATAGTAACACCTTTTTACAACACACCCGTAACTAACACATTTCCGGCACCAATAGGACTCATTTCCACCAGCAGTTAACCTACACTCTTCACCATAGTAACTCATTTTTACACACCAATTAGTACTACATTTCCGCACCAATAGTAACTGCAATTTTAACCCAATATATTGATACATAAAGTAGAGTTGGGAAAGGGTTTGTCACTGTGAGAACGGTAAAGCTATGGAACTGTCTTCCAGTGGACGTTGTTATGGCAGGTTCATTGGTCAGTTTAATAAAAAGCTGGATGAGTTTCTACAAACAAGGAATGTTACAAGTTACTGGTATTGATACATAAAGTAGAGTTGATCCAGGGATATTTCCGATTGCCACTTGGAGTCAGGAAGGAATTTTTTCCCCCTTCATAAATTTGGTGGGGTTTTTTGCCTTCCTCTGGATCAACAGTTAGGCAGGAAATGAGGATATTGCTAGATGGGTTGGACTGGATGGACGTATGTCTTTATTCAACCTCAAATACTATACTTACACCTAATTCATTTATGGCTTTATGTGTAGTTGAGTGCTGGAGTCGTTTGTGTAATGTGTATATATAAACACACACACACAAGTAGAAACAATATAGTCCAAGTGGAGCTGCCATATAGATTTGTAAGTGATTATTATTTTTTTTACCCAAACAGAGAACGCGGTCATCAGGAATTAATATGGGAATATATATCACTGCGTTCTCCCTGGACGGTCTGAATGTACCAGGAGGACCCTGGTGATTGGACTGAATGGATAAGGTGCTGCAGTATATGTAGATATCTATACTGGTAAATAGAAGACGGAGCACGTCAGGGTCTTTTTAACAGACTGAAACATAACCAATGTATCTACACATTTCACCCTCCTGGGGTTCGTCTAGATAATTGATCATAGAGAGAGATTGACAGATACGGTGGATTAAACAATAAATAATATTCAAGGTTGTAGTAGAGAAGTGAGTCTTTTATTTGGAAGTTTCTATCACATGAGACGTTTACTTTGAGAAGTTAATGTTTGGCCTTGGCTGCCACTTTATTCCCATTGATCCAATGGAGTTTATGTTCATATTCTCGTATTGTTTCTTCCCATTTCTAACAGCCAAAGGGTTTTCATATTAACAAAGTAAAGGGTCAAAGACACAAGAATAGCCCTTGATTTAATGGTTCTGTTTAATATCATTTCCAAGGGGCTGTATCACAATGTATCACAATATATCACAACGTATCACAGTGTATCACAATGTATCACAATGTATCACAATGTATCACAATGTATCACAATGTATCACAACGTATCACAATGTATCATCACATATAATCACACACAATGTATCACAATATATCACAATAGTACTCACCATGTTCACAATGTAATCACAATGTATCACAATGTATCAACATGTAGCACACTTATCACAATACAAACGTATACACCAAATTGTATCACAATTGTATCACGTATCACATGTATCAAACGTATCAAGTATCACAACGTTACAGTGAATCACATATCTATATCACAATCAATCACAACGTATCACAACGTATCACCCGTAATCCAACGTATCACAACGCACACGTATCACAACGATCACAACGTATCACAACGTACTCACTATGATCACTATTATCCACCACCGTATCACAACGTTCACAACGTATCACAACGTATCACACGTATCACAATGTATCACAATGTATCCAACGTATCCAACGTATCCACGTAATCCAACGTATCCAACTATCGAACGTATCCAACTATCCAACGTTCCAACTATCCAACGTATCACAACGTATCACAATGTATCCCTTTGCATGTAACCTATACAACTTGGCATCTTATTCCACCCAGGACGGATGTTTCTCACTTGAGAGTTGATGTGATGAATTCTCCAGGGAACCATTGACTTTGCGGAGGAACAATACGGACTTTCTTTCCCTATTGGAAGACCTTGATTTGTTAACACGGGAGAAACTAATAAAGATTTGTTCATTGGTAGAAAATGATTGCTGTCTGTCCATGGGTGAGGATCTGCTAGTTTAGATTACAAGGCGCAGGGCTGAGTTATCCAAATACAGGGCCTTATATAACAGAGAGCCATTGCCAGAGCTGATACGGATAGAATAAGGGGGTCGTTCAGTTGTCTGGGCCATGCTCATCACATGCAGATTATTCACTTATGTTTTACACCTTACACCTGTCCTAAGTACGAGAAACCCAACTCTCCAAAAAAAAAAAAAAAAAATCCCTTCTCCTTTTAAGTAACTAGCAGTTGTACCCGGCGTTACCCTGTCCACATGTGGGTAATAGTATATTTGCGTGAGGGT
This sequence comes from Hymenochirus boettgeri, assembly GCA_019447015.1. Lineage (NCBI taxonomy): Eukaryota > Metazoa > Chordata > Amphibia > Anura > Pipidae > Hymenochirus > Hymenochirus boettgeri. Next base: position 32,854 of record JAACNH010000438.1, on the reverse strand, counting down.
TATATTTGTATATAAATGTCATTCATATCACCACTAGTACATAGTCTTTCAGGGTTTATATTTGTATATAATGTAATGTTCATATCACCGAATAGTACACAGTCTTTCATGGTTTATATTTTTATATAAATGTCATTCATATCACCAATAAGTAACAGTCTTTCCCAGGGTTTATATCTGTATATAAAGGTCATTCATTCACTCAATAGAGACCAGTCTTTCCAGGGGTTTATATTTTTATAAATGTCTTCATATCACCGATAGTAACACAGTCTTTCCAGGGTTTTTATATTTTGTATATAAATGTCATTCATACACCAATAGTCCCCACAAGTCTTTCCGGGTTTATACTTTGTATATAATGTCATTCTCTCCCCAATGTAACCAGTCCTTTTCCAGGTTTTATATTTTGTATATAAATGTCATTCATATCACCCAATAGTAACATAGTATTTCCAGGTTTATATCTGTATATAAATGTCATTCATATCACCAATAGTAACACAGTCTTTCCAGGGTTTATATTTGTATATAAATGTCATTCACTATCACCATAGTAACATCTTTCCCGGGTTTATATTTGTATATAAATGTCATTCATATCACCATAGTAACACAGTCTTCAGGGTTTATACTGTATTACATGTCATTCATATCAACAATAGTCACATCGACTTTCCCAGGGTTTTATATATATGTAATAAATACTGTCATTCATATACACCGAGATAGTCAAAAGTCTTTCCAGGGTTTATATGTATATAATGGCATTCAATCAACCACCAATAGTAACCATAGTCTTCCAGGGTTTAATATTGTATAAAAATGTCATTCATATCACCAATAGTAACATCAGCTCTTTCCAGGGTTTTATATTTGTATATAAATGTACATTCCATATTACCAATAGTACCACAGTTTCCAGGGTTTATTTTGTATATAAGTTTCCATACTCCCCGATAGGCTAACATAGGTCTTCCAGGGTTTATATTTGTATATAAATGTATTAATATCACCAGATAGTAACAAGTCTTTTCCAGGGTTTATATTGTAGATAAATGTCATTCATATCCCAATAGTAACACAGCTTTCAGGGTGTCAATTTGGTATATAATGTCATTCAATCATCAATCAGTAATCATAGCTTTCCAGGGTTATTATTGTAATAATGTAGTTCATATCACCAATAGTCATAAGCTTTTCCAGGGTTTATATTTGTATATAAATGTGAGTAATATCACCAATAGTAACACAGTTCGTTTCCAGGGTTTAATTTGTATAGAACGTGCATTCATATCCACCAATAGTAACAAGTCTTTCCGGGTTATATTTGTATAAATCATAATCAATCACCAATAGTAAACACAGTCTTTCCAGTATCTGAGAAAAGTATTCTGTATATATTTGGTATATTTTATAGATGTCATTCAATCACCAATAGTAACACTAGTCTTTCCAGGGTTATTATACTGTATATAAATGGTCATTCAATCCCTCAATAGTAACATAGTCTTTCCAGGGTTTATATCTTGAGTATAATGTCATTATTCACCGATAGTACATAGTCCTTTCCCAGGGTTGATAGTTTGTATATAAAGTGTCATTATCACCACGATAGTAAAATAGTCTGGCCAGGGTTTATATTTGTAATATAAATGTCATTCATATCACACGAGTAACAAGTCTTTCCCGGGTTGATATTGATATAAATGCAGTTATTCACCAATATAACATGAGGTCTTTCAGGGTGTTATATTTATATAATGTCATTCATAGTCCCCAATAGTAACATCGTCTTTCCAGGGTTATATTGATATATAATGTATTCATATCACCAATAGTAACACAGTTCTTTCCAGGGTAATATTTGTATATAAATGTAATCAATCACCAATAGTCACACAGTACTTCCCAGGTTTATTTATGGATAGAAATGTCATTCATATCACGATAGTAACATGTCTTTCCACGGGTGTTAGATTGTATATAAATGTCATTCATATCACCAATAGTAACATAGTCTCGTTCACAGGGTTTTATATGTGTATCTAAATGTCATTCATTCACCAGATGTAAACACTAGTCTCCCCCCAGGGTTTATATTTGTTATAAATGTCCTTCTATCACCACTATAACCAGTTTTCCAGGGTTTAATTCGTATAACAATGGTCCCCCCATTCATATCACCCATAGATAACATAGGTCTTCCAGGGTTTATATTGATAATTAAATGTCATTAATATCACCAATGTAACACAGTCTTTCCAGGGTTATATTTGTAATAAATGTATTCATAATCACCATAGTAAACACGTATCTCAGGGTTTATATTGTATATAACTTTCAATTCATCACAATGTATCACAATGTATCACAACGTATCACAACGTATCACAACGTATCACAACGTATCACAACGTATCACAACGTATCACAACGTATCACAACGTATCACAACGTATCACAACGTATCACAATGTATCACAATGTATCCAACGTATCCAACGTATCCAACGTATCCAACGTATCCAACGTATCCAACGTATCCAACGTATCCAACGTATCCAACGTTGAGGGAACTGCGCCTTTAATAGAAAATTATTTTAAAACTATTTACTTTTATTCAGGTTTTTCATATCACCTTTTAGTTTGATAACAAAGTGCAAATTCCTGTTTAGTGCCAATTCAATATGGGAATTATAGGGGGATGGGTGCAGGCAGCCATGCAAGGGGTTTAGTATTGCATCTGAGTCCCTTTGAGCTATTTCCTGGCATTTAAGCCGTACAAGTGTGGACTACACAGTCTAGTTTACCCGGAGACACAAGTGTGACATTAAACTGTTGCTTCTCTTCTGCTTGTGGCTTTAAGATAATAAATTCACATGTTCTTTGTTTTTTATTTACAGGGAATGTGATCATTTAATTGCATCCTAATAAAGTGGCCTCCAAACCCTTTGTTGGTTCCACAGACCAGTTCAATTGTTAGACAATTTTCATGGATCAGCTATTAAATAATACAATGAAACAAGATCACACATAATCAATAATAATACTGAACCGAGGATATTTGAAATAACTACAGAATCCATGGCGATGAGTTGTTAAACATCCTCAGTCATAATAATATTAAATACGCAATCACCTGAATGACTAAGAACCTTCCCAGATGAACGTTTGGGGGTCTACATTGTGATGACGTTGTCTACATTGTGATGACGTTGTCTACATTGTGATGACGTTGTCTACATTGTGATGACGTTGCTAATTGATGCTTGTCTACATTGTGATGAACGTTGTCTACATTGTGATGACGTTGTCTACATTGTGATGAACGTTGTCTACTTGTGGTGAACGTTGTCTACATTGTGATGAACATTGTCTACTTGTGATGAACGTTGTCTACATTGTGATGAACGTTGTCTACATTGTGATGAACGTTGTCTACATTGTGATGAACATTGTCTAACATTGTGATGACGTTGTCTACATTGTGATGAACGTTGTCTACATTGTGAATGAAAACATTGTCTACATTGTGATGAACATGGTGTCTACATTGTGATGAACGTTGTCTACATTGGTGATGATAGATAGATAGATAGATAGATAATAGATAAATAGATAAATAGCAGAGATAGATAGATATATAGATGATAGATGATAGATGGATAGATAGATAGATAGATAGATAGTTAGATAGATTAGATAGATAGATAAATAGATGATAGACAAATGAATCAATACATGATGGATAGATGAGATAGATAGATAGATAGATAGATAGATAGATAGATAGATAGATGATAGACAAATTAATCAATAGATGAGATAGATAGATAGATAGATAGATAGATAGATAGATAGATAGATAGAT
>JAACNH010000438.1:15167-25370 GCA_019447015.1 Hymenochirus boettgeri | reverse complement strand
AATGCATTGTCCACCAATAGTAACTGCATTCTCACCAATAGTAACTGAATTCTCACCAATAGTTACTGCATTCTCCCAATTGTTATGGCATTCTCCACCAGTAGTAACTGCATTCTCACCAATAGTAACTGCATTCTCCCTATTGTTACGGCATTCTACGCCAGTAGTGACTGCATTCTCCACCAATAGTAACTGCATTCTCCACCAATAGTAACTGCATTCTCACCAGTAGTACTGTAACTGCATTCTCCCCCAGCAGTAACTACACTCTTCACCAATAGTAACTACATTTTCCACCAATAGTAACTACATTTTCCACCAATAGTAACTACATTCTCCACCAGCAGTTACTACACTCTTCACCAATAGTAACTACATTTTACACCAATAGTAACTACATTTCCCACCAATAGTAACTACATTCTCCACCAGCAGTTACTACACTCTTCACCAATAGTAACTACATTTTACACCAATTGTAACTACATTTCCCACCAATAGTAACTGCATTTTACACCAATAGTAACTACATTCTCCCCCAACATGAAAACATAAAGAAAGATTATCACATTGTTGTACACAGCAAACCACTATGCAGTTAGGCTTTCAGGAAAAGCTGAGACATTAATATTCATTGTTACTGAAACTATCAAGGTAGTTAGTGTGATAAGCATGGACTGATTATGGAATCATATTGTGTTGATGGAGAATCATCACATTATAGATAAAAATCACGTTGCTGTCTAGAACCAAACTTGCACAAACTGGTCTTCTCAGAGGGAACCAATATACAGAATAGAGTTTCCAATCAGCCAATGTAAAGCCAAGAAACTGGAGAGTCTCATATTTAGTTAACACAGGAAGAGTCTGCAGAGTTATCAAGTCTCTACCCACTACAGAAAGCTTTCCAGGTATCATTGTCTCCCCCATAGTTCACAGACACACACAATAGCTAATTGATTGGCTCTAGATGTGTCATACTGAGCATGTCTATTCCACTGGCAGACAGGAAGTAAAACATTTACTGACTTTATGCAGAGAAATCTTTGGTTAGGAATCGCTGAGACAGGCGAGGGAGACAATTCAATCAGCAGTTAATGGGCTATCTGTCAAAAAGAAAAAAAAAAAAGTTCTCCTTTAATTGGTAAAATGACAGAATGTGCTGAGGAATTGATGAAGTTTTTCACGGTTGCAAATGTCTCCATAGCCGGGCCTTAGATTGAACGGAAAATTACATTTTTAATTTTCTAACCTTAAAGGAATCATTTGAACGAAGGGGTTGAAATGAAACCAGACACTTATCTGCAAGAACTTCCCGACGCCGTCATGAATCTCAAGGAAAATCTAAAGCAAATCAACATTTTGATCCATTGCGAGTAGAACTTCCCACGGTCGCTTGAAAGATACGGAGAGTACAATTACTGCCGTGAAAACGAGCATGATATTAAGTATAAAACCCATGGAATAAAAATAATAGAGGCTATTGCTCAAGATAATTGCACTCTAGTGTGTATCCTTTATAACGTGGCACATTAGAGATCCATATTATCGCTTCCTTCAATGGTCCACGCACACACAGAGCAACTAATCTCTGGAGGAGAAGAGATAATGCAGAGAGAATAGATCAAGGTGATGACTTCTAGGCACTTATTGAAACAACATATAGAAGAGTTTTTAACCCCCGAACAAGCTCCATGGAATGCACAATATTCCAGGCGTCCCAATACGTGAGTGTCAGTGGGAGTGAGTGGGAGATGAGATTTATGAATGGACTTAAATCTACTATGATTACTCTATAGGTTCGTACAAATGTCCCGACCCACGACGCATGATGTGTAGGAACGGCCTTTTCTGGAGATAATCGGGCCATGTATGGGCACTTTATCAGCCGAAACAGCCGCTTGGTTGGGAGTAGTTGCCCGACCGGCCTGATGTCCAAACGAGTGGCTATTTTGGCCAATAAAGTGCCCAAACACGGTCCGATTATCGCCAGAAACGGCCGTTCGTACACATCACGCATCGCGGGTTGGCACCAGTAATCACATGTGTGTTCGAACCTTTGTTCTGCCAATTAGCAGCTCTAATCATCAAACCCCAATCTTTATGTTTATTTTTGTTAATCAGCTAATTCCATTACAATCTCAGTCCCATTTTAACACTAAAATACTTGCTGTGAACACACAGGGAAATGATTTGTCCCCAATGAGCGTTCGCTACATATGACTGTCAGTCGCGGCAACAGTGGCCCATAGGGAACTGCACGATGGCCCATGATTTACCAACTAGCCCGACCACCCATTCGTCCGGACGCTGGTGTTGGAGCTCTTTGAAAGACATGATACAACCCCTTGTTAAGTTACAAGGTAGCACAATATGTAACTAATGGGGAATTGTATCAATTACACTGCATTATTTCTGAAAAGACGTGGAAATGTTGCACTAAACCTTCCGCTGGACCAGTAGATTCACATGACCTAGGACTGCTTCCTAACCATGACCTAGAACTGCTTCCTAACAATGACCTAGGACTGCTTCCTAAACCTAGGACTGCTTCCTAACCATCACCTAGGACTGCTTCCTAACCATCACCTAGGACTGCTTCCTAACCATGACCTAGGACTGCTTCCTAACCATCACCTAGGACTGCTTCCTAACCATCACCTCCCTTGTTGGAATAGGTCTGTTCAGTAAAGGCTGAGCCGGTTTTCCTTGGGAACGTCATGGGGACACATATAAATGGTACTTCTTAAAGGGAAATTAAATTTACCAGACAACATTGCCACATTGACAATGATACAACAAGCTAGCTCTAGTGCACAGCAGATTTAAAAAAAGAAGCTGCACCCTGCCCTGCCCCCTACAGCCAATGATGCTAGAGCACAGAGTCCTGTCACTGTAAGGCACAGACCTTTCTAAGATACTAAGCCACTGTTGTACAATATGAAAATCCTTTCTCCACACATTCCTCTGCTTTTCATAAAGTAACGAAAATGAATCACTGCAGTTTATTACCTAACCAGAATGAATGACTAAACAAAATAAAAAATCTCATATGTAAGTTTGGGTATTTGATCCTATAACCTCATGGATTCTGTCTTTCTAAAAGTAGAGCATTAGTCTACTAACCCACCAGAGCTAACACATGGAAACCAGTTGCATTTAGAAATTTTATCTTTTACTAGGTACAGAATAGAAGCAAAGAAAATGCAGTAGAACCATCTGACTGGTATTGTTCCTGGTAGACTGTCTGCAAATCGTGCTGGCTGGTAAACAGTATCTTTCCAGGTTTTATCAAGGATTTCCATTGCAAAGATTATATATGGACATTGAATAAAACCACAATTTGTGTAGTTGGAACAGCGGTCAACATGACTATTGTTTTTTTTTTTTTCCTTTTCCAAAGTAACACATCAACATTTCTAGGGTGGTTAACTTCCAAGTAGAAGGTCTCTGCTGCTCCCCTCTCAATAGGTTCAATCGGAAGTGTGCCACCATGGACTTCTTTTGGAAAGGAATGCCACTCCTTGATTGGAATTCCCACCCTGCCCCTTGAGCACAGCAGTTGTTAGTAAGGTTGGTTGGTTAGTAAGGAGGAAGTGTTAATAAACATCTACAGCAGACTAGCCTTGCACGTGGTCCACTAAGACAGACATAATTCCATCGTGTCATAGGCTGAGGAGTGTTCCAAGACAAACCCACTGATAATCAGAACATTAGTAAATTACACTTACTCTATATAAAACATGGGACTTCGAGATGTCCCAGTGGGGAAAACAAGGAGTTTGAATCTCTGCTCCTCTCCTAATTACCAACTTCCTAAATGATCCTTAACGTACCCCGTGTAGCAGAAAAACGACCTCATTATCTAATTGATGATTCTCCTGGTTTATTCCCAAGTCAATGAAATAAAGAAAAGAAAAAAAATTCCAACCACAAAATGATTTTCTCCTTCTCTCTGGGCAGTCTCTAAAACGGCGAGTTAAAGTGAGAGAGTCACAGGCAAAGAGAATACGCACAGGGGTCAATATATATTTAACTGTCTTGACTTAAATCAGTTTTAATTGGCTCAGCACAATACATGGAAACCTTTCCTATTGATCATTTCCCCTGAATTATTTAGTATCTTTCTCACACTATATTAATGCTCATCTATATGCAGATGGTTTGAATGTTTATTAAAAAGAAAAAATCCATTCCCTGTTCAAACCTTAGCCGTAAGCATATTGATTCTAAGGCTTCGTTTCCAATCGGGGCTTTAGCTAAGAACCATGTAGCGTTGGAGGTTCTGGGAAACGCTGATTTGGCTTCATTTATCACAAACTCTCAAATGGAAAAAACCAATGTATTAGTTTGTGTCAACCTGGTAAAATATTTGTGTTATTTATGGAGAAGGATACAGTTAGATGTCATTAGCCAATCATTGCAGCCGATTATTTTTACAGGGTCATAGCACTGGGCTAGTCGGGGCATCTGACCAAAACATCAATGGATAAAGTAATAGGCCCAACACGTTATGTGTCTGACTAATAATAACCAGACTGGGAGCTTGTTTTCTTTTTACTTCGGGTTAATTGTGATTTCAAATATTTACACCGTGTTTGTGCTGCAGATTTTAAAACGCAATAATGCCAATGATGAAGACATCATTGTTTTTTACTTATCCTTTAAATATGTCACATGAATGAATGGGTATGTCATTTAGTGGGTGCAGCCGTGTCAGGTTGGGGGATAAAAGACTAATTTTTGGATTATTGGTCAAAATGTGTTTTTTGGCTATACTTACCCTTTAAATATGGTTGCCACATGAATGAATGGGTAGCTCATTTGGTGTGTGTACCTGTGTCAGTTTGGAAATTAAGAAAAAAAGTTTTTTGATTATTGATTAAAATTAGTTTTTTGACTATAGTTACCCTATGGCTGCCATGGAAATGGAAAGGTTGTTCAGTAGGTGGGTGAACCTGTGTCAGGTTGAGGGTTACAAAAAGCAAACTTTTTGGATGATTGGTCAAAATTAGTTTTTTGACAATATTTACCCTTTAAGTATGACTTCCATGGGAATGGAAAGGTAGGTCAGTAGGTGGGTGTACCTGGGTCTGTGTGGGGGGTTGGGGGTATCGCCATTTGTATTTATGACCATGAAAAAAACTGTTTTGAAATATCCACATTTGAGGATTGTTACCATTATAGTCTATGGGAAAAAATGTCCTGAAATTCGCCGATAATGCCGTAACGCTTCCGCGGATTCCTTAGCTAGAAGACAGCACACTTATCCTATATGCCCCGCACGTCTGTACCGAATTTCATGTCTCTAGCTCAAAAACTGTGGGAGGAGATACAGTCCAAAAAAGCGGAAGAAGAAGAAATAGAAAGAACAGGAATTTGGCCCTTCTAGCCAAATTAATAAACAGTCACCCTCTATATATGGATATAAAACCTTCAACCTGCCTGTCGGATGGGGGAAAAGACTCGGGGGTGCAGTGGAAGCCGTGGAAGGTAAAACGTGGTAAAACGTGGTACTAGGTAATAATTTCATTTTCATATGATAACCTGAGCACCATATAAACATAATCTTGTAATATAAACCAATCGGTGTCACCACAAAATAAAGAATGGAAAATGTCTCATTTTGTTTAATGTTCCTCTCTCCACCTCAGTGCGACCATGTCTAATTATTGTGACTTGTTTCCTATCAACTTCCTGTTGCTCGGTTCTGAACTTCCTGTCTGGATTGTCCGAGATCTCACATATTTCAATATTAATCTTAAAAAGAACTCTCATAATAAATACATTGTCCTGGTCAGTATAACCAGACATGTTACACCAATAAACATTGATCATTTATATTCATTACCCTTGTATGTAATATGTATGACAATAACATTTGTTAGCACTTAATAATTATAATAATAATAATAATAATAATAATAGTAATCGTCTAATACTAATAATAAATAAGAATAGTTATAGAATAATCAACAATAGTAGTAGAAAAATAAATAAAAGAATAAGAATAAGAGTTGAAGCGGAAGAAGATGTAAATAATCATAAATAGAAGCGTAAATTCATAATGGAAAGAATTAAGAAGACGAAGAAGAAGGAATAATAATAAAATAAAGAGGGAAATGCGTAGTAGTGTAATCGTAATAATAGTAATAATAATAATAGTAATCATAATAGTAATAATAATAATAATAATAATAATAATAATAATAATAATAATAATAATCCCAAACTTTCCTCCCTCAACCTTTTTGATTGATCTTCCTTTCTAGAAGATTCTAGAGGGTGAAGTTTTTTGTGACCTTCCTCTTCTCAAGGTCGAATTGATACAATGTTTTTAGATTGAAATTGAAATGTGTGAGATCTCGGACAATCCAGACAGGAAGTTCAGATTAAACATCTTTATTAACAAATTGTTACCCAGGTATTAACAAATTGTTACCCAGGCCTCTTCCTATAGCCACATTATAGACACTTTACCATTGCGGTCATTTCCATACATTAATCCAACGTTTGCTATAAATGTTGCAGTATTATTTCCCCAGGTAATGCCCTGACTGCCAGTATGAGATGTACAAGGATCTGGATGACCGAAAACCTTCCTAGATAATAGACTTTCTGTTTTATTTGTAAATTGACTATTTGGTCCATAAATAAACCTTGTGTTTTTGTAAGTTTGGAAACTCCTCTTTACAAATTGCCTCGTTCCTCCCCCGCTACACATTGTAAGTTTCCCTAACGCATTCACCTCTATTGGACAACTAAATTCATGGACTTGACACTGCGCTTGTTCAGCCTTTTAATGCCTCTGAGCCAATGTCTCCGGGTAATTGAGAATATTCTACTTATATGCCAGATAATAGAATTGCTGTGAATTGTATTTTCAAAACCTTGTACTCCGGAATCGCCCTCAATGGCCGTAAATCACAGAGCGATGGGCCTTTCGATGCCTTAAACATTCACACCTAAAAGCACCTTGCAGTCTGGATATTGACGAAGGGTCAGTGAAACGTCTCTGGTGAAATGGCCCGGAACATTTAATGGAGATGAGAAAAATGATATTACATTATAGAGAGCGAGGGCGCGGCTCGTGATGACGGGATATGGGTAGGAGATAAGTGGAAGGATAAGCTTGCATGGATCTTTTGCTATTATCCCCATGTTACGAGTTAAAGTAAAAGGGCAGGAACAAAACATTAGCCAAGGTGATTTACCTAGATTTATATCTGTGCAGAACAGCAGCCGAAAAAAAAGCTTCATTCAGCGCAATTGGAAACTGTAGCTGGTTTCATCTCGAGAGAAGGTCACAAAGGCTCCATAATAACCAAGGGCAAAGCAGTTTCTTCGAATGGGGAGAGGGAACACTATGTTCAGGGAAGGCTCTAGTTATGGGAACCCTAGTTAAGGTAAGCTCTTCGATCTTCAGTCTCAACATTTGTGGCTAATGTTCCTCGGATTGGATGGTTCTGGGCCAAACCAGGAAAAAACTGGGAAAACAGTGGGACAAGTTTCCATTTGTTCCCTTTCCTTTTAATTCATTAGTTCTTAGTAATAAGCTAATGAACCTTATGGAATATTGGAAGCCACACATGGTAATAAGCTAATGAACCTTATAGTATATTGGAAGCCACACGTGGTAATAAGCTAATGAACCTTATGGAATATTGGAAGCCACACGTGGTAGTAAGCTAATGAACCTTATGGAATATTGGAAGCCACACGTGGTAATAAGCTAATGAACCTTATGGAATATTGGAAGCCACACGTGGTAATAAGCTAATGAACCTTATGGAATATTGGAAGCCACACGTGGTAATAAGCTAATGAACCTTATGGAATATTGGAAGCCACACGTGGTAGTAAGCTAATGAACCTTATGGAATATTGGAAGCCACACGTGGTAATAAGCTAGTGAACCTTATGGAATATTGGAAGCCACACGTGGTAATAAGCTAACGAACCTTATAGTATATTGGAAGCCACACGTGGTAATAAGCTAGTGAACCTTATGGAATATTGGAAGCCACTCGTGGTAATAAGCTAATGAACCTTATGGAATATTGGAAGCCACACGTGGTAATAAGTTAATGAACTTTATAGAATATTGAAAACCACACGTGGTAATAAGCTAATGAACCTTATAGTATATTGGAAGCCACACGTGGTAATAAGCTAATGAACCTTATAGAATATTGGAAGCCACATGTGGTAATAAGCTAATGAACCGTATAGAATATTGGAAGCCACACGTGGTAATAAGCTAGTGAACCTTATGGAATATTGGAAGCCACACGTGGTAATAAGCTAGTGAACCTTATGGAATACTGGAAGCCACATTTGGTAATAAGCTAATGAACCTTATGGAATACTGGAAGCCACACGTGGTAATAAGCTAGTGAACCTTATAGAATATTGGAAGCCACACGTGGTAATAAGCTAGTGAACCTTATAGAATACTGGAAGCCATGCGTGGTAATAAGCTAGTGAACCTAATGGAATACTGGAAGCCATGCGTGGTAATAAGCTAATGAACCTTATGGAATATTGGAAGCCACACGTGGTAATAAGCTAGTGAACCTTATGGAATATTGGAAGCCACACGTGGTAATAAGCTAGTGAACCTTATGGAATATTTGAAGTCACGCGTGGTAATAAGCTAGTGAACCTTACAGAATATTGGAAGCCACACGTGGTAATAAGCTAATGAACCTTATAGAATAGGATGGAAAGGTTGTAATGTTACAGTAATAAACACTCTGTACCGCTTACTTGTCTCTAATAACAAGGACGGGAAGTTTAATGTACAGTATATAACACCTCTGTACCGCTTACTGTCCTCATAATACAGGACGGGAAGTTTAATGTACAGTAATATAACACTCTGTACCGCTTATTGTCTCATAATAACAAGGACGTGGAAGTTTAATGTACAGTAATATAACACTCTGTACCGCTTATTGTCTCATAATAACAGGACGGGAAGTTTAATGTACAGTAATATAACACTCTGTACCGCTTACGGTCTCATAATAACAAGGACGGGAAGTTTAATGTCAGTAATATAACACTCTGTACCGCTTACTGTCTCATAATAACAGGACGGAAGATTAATGTACAGTAATCTAACTCTACCGCTTACTGTCTCATAATAACAAGGACGGGAAGTTATAATGTACAAGTATAAACAACACTCTGTACCGCTTACTGTCTCATAATAACAAGGGACGGAAGTTTGATGTACAGTAATATAACATCTGTACCCGCTTACTGTCTCATAATAACAAGGACGGGAAGTTTTAATGTACAGTAATATAACACTCTGTACCGCTTACTGTCTCATAATAACAAGGACGGGAAGTTATATGTACAGTAAATATACACTCTGTACCGCTTATTGTCTCAATATAACAGGAACGGGAAGTTTAAATGTACATTATATACACTCTGTACCGCTTATTGTCTCATAATAACAAGGACGGAAGTTTATGTACAGTATATAACACTCGGTACCGCTTACTGTCTCATAATAACAAGGACGGGAAGTTATATGTACAGTAAATATAACACTCTGTACCGCTTACTGTCTCATAATAACAAACGGGAAGTTGTAATGTACAGTAATATAACACTCTGTACCGCTTACTGTCTCATAATAACAAGGACGGGAAGTTATAATGTACAGTAATATAACACTCTGTACCGCTTACTGTCTCATAATAACAAGGACGGGAAGTTGTAATGTACAGTAATATAACACTCTGTTCCGCTTACGGTCTCATAATAACAGGACGGAAGTTATAATGTACAGTAATATAACACTCTGTACGCTTGACGGTCTCATAATAACAAGGACGGGAAGTTTAATGTACAGTAATATAACACTCTGTACCGCTTACTGTCTCATAATAACAGGACGGGAAGTTTTAATGTACAGTAATATAACACTCTGTACCGCTTATGTCTCATAATAACAAGGACGGGAAGTTGTAATGTACAGTAATATAACACTCTGTACCGCTTACTGTCTCATAATAACAAGGAGGAAGTTATAATGTACAGTAATATAACACTCTGACCGCTTTGTCTCATATAACAAGGACGGGAAGTATAATGTACAGTAATATAACACTCTTTACCGCTTATGTCTCATAATAACAAGGAGGGAAGTTATAATGTAACATTAATTAACACTCTGTACCGCTT
>JAACNH010000437.1:176319-213015 GCA_019447015.1 Hymenochirus boettgeri | reverse complement strand
TGGAGGTTGGATTAAGACATACGTCCATCTAGTCCAAACTTTATACCCTACCCATAATGTCTATCTAACAGTTACAGAGTAACATAGTATTGGAGGTTGTATAAAGACATACGTCCATCTAGTCCAAACTTTATATCCTACCCATAATGTCTGTATAACAGTTACATAGTAACATAGTATTGGAGGTTGTATAAAGACATACGTCCATCTAGTCCAACCTTTATACCCTACCTAACAGTATTGGAGGTTGTATAAAGACATACGTCCATCTAGTCCAACTTTATACCCTACCCATAATGTCTGTATAACAGTTACATAGTAACATAGTATTGGAGGTTGGGGAATAGTGACCATGATATAGTGTCATTTAATATAGGGAATAGTGACCATGATATAGTGTCATTAAATATAGGGAATAGTGATCATGATATAGTGTCATTTAATATAGAGAATAGTGACCATGATATAGTGTCATTTAATATAGGGAATAGTGACCATGATATAGTGTCATTTAATATAGGGAATAGTGACCGTGATATAGTGCCTTTAACCAGTACACTATCCAGTACATTCTAGGGTTAGCGAACGGCCCGTAAATTCAATAATTATCTAATTTACAATCGAAAGTCCAGAAACATCGAAAGTGACTTCTAATATCCTTATAATTTACAGTAGGGGATACATTATCCCATATAATACATGAGTGGTTCCCAGAGTTCCCTGTATAACTCAGTCTGTGTCCTTGTACCTTTATATTGAACAGATACTTCCCCATCGCTACAACTCCAAACGGACAAGATAGCGAAAATTATATCTGTGCCTTTAATTATTATTAGGGTAGAAAGACACCAAGGGTACACCTTAAATCCTCAATGTCAAATAAAAACTGGGTATTTCCTTTCGTAGTAGTCTACACCATGCTGGAAGGCTGTTCCCTGTATCTAGCACCCTTGGGGTAAAGAACCCTTCCTGTATGTTCCCTTTCATCCTTCTCCCCAATCCCTTTACTGTATTAGTCCTACCACCCCTGGATGGAAGCTTTCCCGTACTTCACCTCTTGGGTAGAAATCTTATTCCATTTAATGGTCCTCATCCTCCTCACCCAATCCAGCTTACTGTATGTCCCTACCACACTGCTGGAAGGCTGTTCCGGTATCTATCCCCTTTGGGTAAAGTAACCTTCCCTTATGTTCCACTTTATCTTCTCCCCAATCCCTTTACTGTATTAGTCCTCACCCCGTGCTGGAAAGGCTTGTTCCTGTGATCTACCCCTTGGTAAAGTAACCACTTCCTTATGGTCCCTTTCATCCTTCCTCCCCATCCCTTTACTTGATAGTCTACCACCCCTGCTGGGAAGGCTGTTCCTGTATCTATCCCATTGGTAAAGTAACCCTTCCTATTGTCCATTCATTTCTCCCAATCCATTTAACTGTATTAGTCCTATCCACCCCTGCTGGAAGGCTGGTTCCCTGTATCTACCCCTTTGGGTATAAACCCTCTCTATGTCTCCTTTCATCCTTCCTCCCAATCCTTTAACTGATAGTCATATCACACCCTGCTGGAAGGCTCTGTTCCCTGTATCATAATCCCTTTGGGTAAAGTAACCCTTCCTCTATGTTCCCTGTTCCTCCCCCTCACAATCCCTTTTACGGTATATGAATCCTACCACCCCTGTGGAAGGATTTCCCTGTTCTATCCTTGGGGTAAAGTACACCGTCCTTGTCCCTGTCTCATTCCATCCCACCCATCCCTTACTGTATTAGTCCTACCACCCATGCTGGAAGGCTGTTCCCTGTACTATCCCCTTGTGGAAGTAAGTAACCCTTCACTTATGGTCCCTTAATCTTCCCCAAATCCTTTAATGTATGTGAGTCCTACCACCCCTGCTGAAGATGTGTCCCTGTATCTATCCCTTTGGGTTAAGTAACCTTCCTTATGGTCCCTTTCAGCCTTCCTCCCCAATCCCTTTACGTTATTATCTAACCACCCCATGCTGGAAGGTTCTGTTCCACGTATCGATCCCTGTTGGCGTAAAGTAACCCTTCCTTATGTTTCCCTTTCACCTACCCCCAATCCTTACTGTATTATGTCTACTCCCCATGCTGGAAGCTGTTCCTGTTCTATCCCTTTGCGAGTAAAGTAACTTCCTTATGGTTCCCTTTCATCCTTCTCCCCAATCCACTTTACTTGTATATCCTACACCCCGTGCTGGAAGGCTGTTCCAGGTTACTATCCCCTTTGGGTAAGTAACCCTTCTTTTTTAATGTTCCATTTCATTCCTCACCCAGCCTTACTGTATTAGTCTCACCCCCTGTGGAGTGTTCCATGATCTATCCCTCTGTGGTAAAGACACCTTTCTTGATGTTCCCTTTCATCCTTCACCCCCAATCCTTACTGTATGAGTCCTACCAACCTGCTGGAAGTCGTTCCCTGTATCCTATCCCCTTGGGCTAAAGTAAACCCTTCCTTATGTGCCCTTTCATTCCTTCCCACCCCAATCCCTTTACTGTTTATCCTACAACCCCTGCTGAAGGCTGCTTCCTGTTATCTATCCCCGGGGGTAAGTAACCCTTCCTATGTTCCCTTTCATCTTCCCCCCAATCCGCATTACTGTATTAGTCCTAACCACCCCTGCTGGAGGCGGCTGTTCCTCGATCTATCCCCTTTGGTAAAGTAACACCCTTCCTTATGTTCCCTTATCCTCCTCCCAAATCCTTTACTGTATTAGTACACCCCTTGCTGGAGAGGTAGTTCCTGTATCTATCCCCTTTGGGTAAGTAACCCTTCCTAGGTCCTGTCATCCATTCCTCCCCAATACCCGTTACTGTATTAATCCTACCACCCCTAGCTGGAAGCGTTCCGGTCTATCCCCTTTGGGTAAAGTAAACCCTTCCTTATGTTCATTTCATCCTTTCCTCCCCAATCCTTTATGTATAGTCCTACCCACCTGATGAAGGCATGTTCCCTGTATTATCCCTTTGGGTAAAGTAACCCTTCCTTATGTTCCCTTTCCATCTTCACCCCAAATCCTTTACTGTATTAGTTCCTACCACCCTGCGGAAGGCTGTTCCGTATCTATCCCTTTGGGTAAAGTAACCCTTCCTTATGGTCCTGTTCATCTTCCTCCCCAATCCCTTTACTGTATTAGTCCTACCACACCTGTGGAAGGCTGTCCTTATCTATCACCTTTGGTAAAGAGAACCCTTCCTATATTTCCCTTTCATCCACCACCCCCAATCCATTTAACTGTATTAGTCCTACACACCCTGATGGAAGGTCTGTTCCCTGTATCTATCCCCTTTGGGTGAAAGTAAACCCTTCTTATGTTCCCTTTCATCCTTCCTCCCCACATCCCTTTACTGTATTAGTCCTACCACCCTGCTGGAGGCTTGTTCCCGTATGATCCCCTTGGTAAAGTAACCCTTCCTTATGTTCCCCTTTCATCCTTCCTCCCCCAATCCACTTACTGTATTAGTCCTACCACCCCTGTGGAGGCTGTTCCCTGTATCTATCCCCTTGGGTAAAGTAACCCTCCTTTATGTCCTTTCATCCCCCTCCTCCCAATCACGTTTACTGTATTAGCTCCTACACCCCTGCTGGAAGGGACTGTTCCCTTATCTATCCCCTTGGGTTTGTAAAGTAAGACACTTCCTTATGTTCCCTTTATCACTCGAATCCCCAATCCCTGTACTGTATTAGTCCATACCACCCTCTGCTGGAAGGCTGTCCGTATCTATCCTTTGGTGGTAAAGTAACCCTTCCTTGATGTTTTCCCTTTGCATCCCTTCCTCCCCAATCCCTTTACTGTATTAGTCCTACCCACCGCTGGAGGCTGTTCCCTTGTAATCTATCCCTTGTGGGTAAAGTAACCCTTCCTATTATCTCCTTTCATCCCCCCCCCCAACCATTCTGTATAGTCCTACCACCTGCTGGACAGGCTGTTCCTGTATCTATCCCCTGTGGTGAAAGTACCCTCCTTATGTTCCTTCATTCCTTCACCAATCCCTTAGTACTGTCGTTTTTAGTCCTACCACCCCTGCTGGAAGGCTTCCCTGTATCTATCCACTTTGGGTAAAGTAACCCTTACTCTGGTTCTCCTTTCATCCTTCCTCCCCAATCCCTTTACTGTATTCGTCACTACCACCCACTGCTGGCAGGCTGTTCCCTTGTATCATTCCACCTGGGTTAAAGTAACACGTCCTTTATTCCATTTACTCTCCCCCCCCAATCCCTTTACTGGTATTAGTCCTACACCCTGCTGGACGGTGTTCCGTATATATCCCTTTGGGTAAAGTAACACCTTCCTGTGTTCCCTTTCTCCTCCTCCCAATCCCTTTAATGATTAGTCCTACCACCCCTGCTGGAAGGCTGTTCCCGGTATCGATCCCCTGTTGGGAAAGAACCTTCCTTATTGTTCCTTTATCCTTCCTCCCCAATCCCTTACGTATTAGTCATACCACCACTGTGGAAGGTGTTCCTGTATTCATCCCCTGGGTAAAGAACCCTTCCTTAGTTCCCTTCATCCTTCCCCACCCAATCCCTTACTGTATTAGTCCCCACCCCTGCTGAAGGCTGTTACCTGTATCTATCCCTTGTGGGTAAGTAACCCTTCATATGTTCCCTTCATCCTAACCCCCAATCCCTTTACTGTATAGTCCTACCACCCCTGCTTGGAAGGATGTTCCCATGTATCTATCCCTTTGGAGTTTATTTAAAGTAACCCTTCCTTTAGTTACCCTTCATCACCCCCCCAATCCTTTACGTGTATTAGTCCTACCACCCGTGGAAGCTGTTCCCTGTATCTATCCCCTTGGGAATAAGTAACCCCTTCCTTGTTCCCTGAGTCCCCTCCTCCCAATCCCTTACGTGTTAGTCTACAACCCCTCTGGAAGGCTGTTCCCATGACTGATTATTGGAGTATAAACCTTGTGTTGGGATTATTTTCCTGGGTGATATTAACCACTCAGGGCTGGTGTTACTACTTCATTTCACCCACACACATTCAACCTGTCACGGATAATTAGAGGCCCCCAAGTCCCCCCCCAAGAAATAACACACTGATAATCCAGCTGGAGAGGTAGTTCACTGTAATGAAGGGTGGCCTGTGGGGGTAAGTACTCCGTTGTGTCCTTTCATCCTCAGGTAATATTTAAGTGATTAGCTACCCTGTCTAGGGTTCCCGTACATCTTTGAACGTACAACCTCTGTCATATTTCCCATTCATCTTCACCCAAAGCCTGCGTAGCTCTGACTGAAGGTTCCTGTATCATACCCGGTAATAACCCTCCATTCCCGTTTCGGGACATCCTACTGATATAGCTCCTCCCCCTGACTTTACTTGTGAACACTATTCCCAGTCAGTCGTATCAGAGGTTTAAGGGTAACAGTAAGTTCCTCTTGATTCCTATTAAACAAGTCCACCACCCAGACTTTATCTGTATTAGTCCACATATATAGCGGATAGGATGTATCCCTCTGTTTAATTATAGGATTATGGGTAAAGTAACAGAGCTGGTCTATACTAGATAATGACAACTGTTCATACCACCCCAACTCTTGGTAACTGTATTTAGATAGTAATCCCCTGTAGCTGTTAAACCTTATACGGGGATTTACTGGAAGTCATGTGGAGATTGCCCTGTGTTTTGATAATAGGTTACATGTGCACGTGGTTCAGTGACTAGGAACCCAGTCCGGTTTACAGTTCTCATTAATAAAGGATAAGTTCCCCTACGTAAATTCAAGGATATTAGAATTCACAGAAGGAGTTCTGTACATATGAAAGTACAAGCACACCGATGGGTTATCATGGAGGTAGACACATTCTCATGTATGAAGGGATGGTAGGGGATGTAGGGTCCTCGTGGTTATTATAGGATATTATGAAGGTTCAGGTTCTGTTGTCATCCGTATATGAAAAGTGTACAAATTTCCAGACTGCACAAGTTATCAGGGAAAACATGGGACCAGTTATGCCATTTACCCAGGCGATAATGGGCATCCCCTCTGTAAACTTTACAGATTAGTCATGCAGCATCGTTCCTATAAGTACACATCAGCGGTTAATCAGGAAAACTAGGGACGCAGTGTATAAGGGATAAAGCACTGAAATTATAAGGATAGTTTTCGATCACCGATTTGGTCGTTATAAGTAAAAGGACACAGGAATAGCCTAACAGGACATTATGGTTTTACCCTCATGTATTATAAGGGAAATGTATCCCTACTGTAAATATAAGGATATTAGAAGTCACTGAGGGTTCTGGTGTCATATAAAGGTACAAGACAAGACTGAGTTAACAGGGAACTCTGGGTACCACTCATGTATATAGGATAATGTATCCCCTACTGTAAATATAAGGATATTAGAAGTCACTGAGGAGTTCTGTGTCTAATAAAGGTACAAGGACACAGACTGAGTTATACAGGAACTCTGGGTACCACTCATGTATTATAAGGGATAATGTATCCCCTACTGTAAATTATAAGGATATTAGAAGTCACTGAGGAGTTCTGTGTCTATATAAAGGTACAAGGACACAGACTGGGTTTAACAGGGAACTCGGGTACCACTCATGTATTATAAGGATAATGTATCCCCACTGTAAATTATAAGGATATTAGAAGTCACTGAGGAGTTCTGTGTCTATATAAGGTACAAGGACACAGACTGAGTTATACAGGGAACTCTGGGTACCACTCATGTATTATAAGGATAATGTATCCCCTACTGTAAATTATAAGGATATTAGAAGTCACTGAGGAGTCTGTGTCTAATAAAGGTACAAGGACACAGACTGAGTTATACAGGGAAACTTGGGTACCACTCATGTATTATAAGGTAAGTATTTCCCCTACTGTAAATTATAAGGATATTAGAAGTCACTGAGGAGTTCGTGTCTATATAAAGGTACAAGGACACAGACTGAGTTATACAGGGAACTTGGGTACCACTATGTATTATAAGGGATAATGTATCCCCTACTGTAAATTATAAGGATATTAGAAGTCACTGAGGAGTTCTGTGTCATATAAAGGTACAAGGACACAGACTGAGTTATACAGGGAACTCTGGGTACCACTCTGTATTATAAGGGATAATGTATCCCCTACTGTAAATTATAAGGATATTAGAAGTCACTGAGGAGTTCTGTGTCTATATAAAGGTACAAGGAACAGACTGAGTTATACAGGGAACTCTGGGTACCACTCATGTATAAAGGGAAATGTATCCCTACTGTAAATTATAAGGATATTAGAAGTCACTGAGGGAGTTCTGTGTCTATATAAAGGTACAAGGACACAGATCTGAGTTATACAGGGAACTCTGGGTACCACTCATGTATTTAAGGGATATGTACCCTACTGTAAATTATAAGGATATTAGAGTCACTGAGGAGTTCTGTGTCTATATAAGGTACAAGGACACAGACTGAGTTATACAGGGAACTCGGGTACCATCAGTTATTATCAAGGGCTATCATGTGTTTATCCCCTATGTAAATTATAAGGATATTTAGAAAGTCACATGAGGAGTTTGGTCTCTATATAAGATGACAAGGACACAGACTGAGTTATACAGGGAACTCTGGGTACACTCATGTATTATAAGGGATAATGTATCCCCTACTGTAAATTATAAGGATATTAGAAGTCACTGAGGAGTTCGTGGTCTATATAAAGGTACAAGGACACAGACTGAGTTATACAGGGAACTCTGGGTACCACTCATGTATTATAAGGGATAATGTATCCCTACTGTAAAATAAGGATATTAGAAAGTCACTGAGGAGTTCTGTGTTTATTAAGGTACAAGGACCACAGAATGCAGTTATCAGGGAAATCTGGGTTACCCACCACTGTATTTATCAAGGGATAAGTATCCCCTTACTGTAATTATACAGTTTGATCTATTAGAAGTCCAATTTGGACGACCCGAGTCCTATCGGATGCCTACTGTATAACTCAAATGTGCTACAAGGAATCACCCTGAATGGTCCAATAACAGGTACTAGGTACACCCCATACGACTTATAAGGGTCATAACCCTGTTCCACTTATAGTTGTTAAATTACTAGGCCCTACTCCCCTACCCAGTATACCGTTAGAAGTCACTGATCCCCGGAGGCCTTGGTCGACGCTACTCATAAAGTACCCAAGGCACCCACAGCCGACTGAGTTATACAGGGCACTCTGGGTACCACTCATGTATTATAAGGGATATATCCCCTCGTAATCCCTACACGTACCCCTACGTAGTCCAAAGGATTATAGTTTAGACAGTCACTGAGGACCGTCTCTGGGCGCTATATTACAAGCCGCGTTCCCCGCGACTAGGCCACCCCCCCCACATACAGGATACGGACACACAGTCACTGAGTCTGATAAAGGTACAGGACACAGACACCCCCCCCCTCCCTGTACGGTATACCCCACATCCATTCTTCATGATCACCTACTACGGACCCTGACAAACGTGTGTATTCCTACCTGTTCTCAACTATGGTACACTATAAAGTCAAGGACCCCTTATTAGACGCCCACTCTTTGTTATAGGCACCCCCGCGCACCGCAGTTATACGCAGACCCCCTGGACTCATAGGCCCATAGTACACCATCTAGCTGGTCCACAAGGAAGACACAGACTGAGTTATACAGGGAACTCTGGGTACCTCATTTGTATTATAAGGGATAACTGCTATCCCTCACTGTAAACTTATAAGGAATATAGAAGCTCATGAGGAGTTCTGTGTCCTATATAAAGGTACAAGGACACAGGACTGAGTTATACAAGAACTCTGGGTACCACCATGTATTATAAGGGATAATGTATCCCCTACTAAAATAGGATATTCAGAAGTCACCTGAGGAGTTCTGTGTCTATATAAAGGTACAAGGACACAGACTGAGTATACAGGGAAACTGGGTACCACTCATGTATTATAAAGGGATAATGTATCCCCTACTGTAACTAAAGGATATTAGAAGTCACTGAGGAGTTCTGTGTCTATATAAAGGTACAAGGACACAGACGAGGGTATAATAGCACGAACTGGGTACCACTCATGTATTATAAGGGATAATGTATCCCTACTGTAAATTATAGGATATTAGAAGTCACTGAGGAGTTCTGTGTCTAATAAAGGTACAAGGACACAAGACTGAGTTATACAGGGACCTCTGGGTAACCACTCATGTATTATAAGGGATAATGTATCCCCTACTGTAAATTATAAGGATATTAGAAGTCACTGAGGAGTTCTGTGTCTATATAAAGGTACAAGGACACAGACTGAGTTTACAGGGAACTCTGGGTACCACTCATGTATTATAAGGATAATGTATCCCTACTGTAAATTATAAGGAATTAGAAGTCACTGAGGAGTTCTGTGTCTATATATAAGGTACAAGGCACAGACTGAGTTATACAGGGAACTCTGGGTACCACTCATGTATTATAAGGGATGTATCCCTTACTGTAAATTATAAGGATATTAGAAGTCACTGAGGAGTTCTGTGTCATATAAAGGTACAAGGACACAGACTGAGTTATACAGGGAACTCTGGGTACCACTCATGTATTATAGGGATAGTATCCCCTACTGGAAATTATAAGGATATTAGAAGTCACTGAGGAGTTCTGTGTCTATATAAAGGTACAAGGACACAGACTGAGTTATACAGGGAACTCTGGGTACCACTCATGTATTATAAGGGATAATGTATCCCTACTGTAAATTATAAGGATATTAGAAGTCATGAGGAGTTCTGTGTCTATATAAAGGTACAAGGACACAGCTGAGTTATACAGGGAAATCTGGGTACCACTCATGTATTATAAGGGATAATGTATCCCCTACTGTAAATTATAAGGATATTAGAAGTCATGAGGAGTTCTGTGTCTATATGTAACTGGTACAAGGACACAGACTGAGTTATACAGGGAAATCTGGGTACCACTCATGTATTATAAGGGATAATGTATCCCCTACTGTAAATAAGGATATTAGAAGTCACTGAGGAGTTCTGTGTCTATATAAAGGTACAAGGACACAGACTGAGTTATACGGGAACTCTGGGTACCACTCTGTATTATAAGGATAATGTATCCCCTACTGTAAATTATAAGGATATTAGAAGTCACTGAGGAGTTCTGTGTCATATAAAGGTACAAGGACACAGACTGAGTTATACAGGGAACTCTGGGTACCACCATGTATTATAAGGGATAATGTATCCCCTACTGAAATTATAAGGATATTAGAAGTCACTGAGGAGTTCTGTGTCTATTAAAGGTACAAGGACACAGACTGAGTTATACAGGGAAATCTGGGTACCACTCTATGTATAAGGGATAATGTATCCCTACTGTAAATTATAAGGATATTAGAAGTCACTGAGGAGTTCTGTGTCTATATAAAGGTACAAGGACACAGACTGAGTTATACAGGGAACTCTGGGTACCACTATGTATAAGGGATAATGTATCCCCTATGTAAATTATAAGGATATTAGAAGTCACTGAGGAGTTCTGTGTCTATATAAGGTACAAGGACACAGCACTGGTATACAGGGAACTCGGGTACCACTCAGTATTATAAGGATAATGTATCCCCTACTGTAAATTATAAGGATATTAGAAGTCACTGAGGAGTTCGTGTCTATAAAGGTACAAGGACACAGACTGAGTTATACAGGGAACTGGGGTACCACTCATGTATTATAAGGGATAATGTCCCCTACTGTAAATTATAAGGATATTAGAATCACTGAGGAGTTCTGTGTCATATAAAGGTACAAGGACACAGACTGAGTTATACAGGGAACCTGGGTACCACTCATGATTATAAGGGATAATGTATCCCCTACTGTAAATATAAGGATATTAGAAGTCACTGAGGAGTTCTGTGTCTATATAAGGTACAAGGACACAGATGAGTTATACAGGGAACTCTGGGTACCACTCAGGTATATAAGGATAAAGGATCCCTACGTAAATTATAAGGATATTAGAAGTCACTGAGGAGTTCTATTATCTAATTTACAATCGAAAGTCCAGAAACATCGAAAAACCGAGAAATCTGAGTCCGTTTCGAACTCATAAAGGCACTGGGGCTCGAGTTCGAGTTCTAGTCCATCCCTACTCCTCAGTAAAAGCTCACCAGGGGAGGTGTGGCATCCCTAATTTATTACACTGTAATGGGTGCGTTATACGTTATATTATTTACAGATGTAGATTATACACAGACAGGGTTATTCAATAAAAGTTCTTATCGTTCAAAATGGTGGTAATTACGCCCCAACCAATCAGATGTTAGCTTTCAAATGTTAAATAAGATCTGATTGGTTGGGGCAAAATTAGCACCATTTTAAACGATAGGAACTTTTATTGAATCTCACTGAGTGTTTCCATGTATTTCTGTTATTACAGATATTCAAGTGTCAAGAGAACTAGAAGGAATATCTACACTTTGCATTGACCTGAACAGCAGCTTGTCCCATATGATGCAGAACAAGGAAGAAGCCCTCAGTCTGACCCACCAGAGACTTCTCACCGCACTAGACAAGTCATCGGAACTAGACTTGGCCAGGGGCGAGTTAAACAGGACCCTGGAGGAATGTTACCGGTCTGAACAGGAGGTGAAAGGGACACTGAACTGGACAAAGTCACTGCAGGAACGAACTGCACAGGAGAAAGGGAAAGTGATGGCAGAGAAGGAAAAGGTCCAGAAGAGTTTGGAGGAGACGGAGCAGAAACTCAGGGACGTGGATGACGGTAAAGGGAACCGCCATTGATTCTCACCTGTAACTAGATCTTTATAATGTTATATAACCCA
This sequence comes from Hymenochirus boettgeri, assembly GCA_019447015.1. NCBI lineage: Eukaryota > Metazoa > Chordata > Amphibia > Anura > Pipidae > Hymenochirus > Hymenochirus boettgeri. The sequence goes on along the minus strand of JAACNH010000437.1, from coordinate 201,178 downwards.
ATAGAAACCTTAATGTAGAAACACAGCGTAATAACAATGGTTCTATACCGACTAATACTAGCCATTCACAGATCGATATTATATAGTGGATAATGTATCCCCTACTGTAAATTATAAGGATATTAGAAGTCACTGAGGAGTTCTGTGTCTATATAAAGGTACAAGGACACAGACTGAGTTATACAGGGAACTCTGGGTACCACTCATGTATTATAAGGGATATGTATCCCCTACTGTAAATTATAAGGATATTAGAAGTCACTGAGGAGTTCTGTGTCTATATAAGGTACAAGGACACAGACTGAGTTATACAGGGAACCTGGGTACCACTCATGTATTATAAGGATAATGTATCCCCTACTGTAAATTATAAGGATATTAGAAGTCACTGAGGAGTTCTGTGTCTTATAAAGGTACAAGGACACAGACTGAGTTTACAGGGAACTCTGGGTACCACTCATGTTATTATAGAGGATATGTATCCCCTACTGTAAATTATAAGGATATTAGAAGTCACTGAGGAGTTCTGTTCATATAAAGGTACAAGGACACAGACTGAGTTATACAGGGAACTCTGGGTACCATCATGTATTATAAGGGATAATGTATCCCCTACTGTAAATTATAAGGATATTAGAAGTCACTGAGGAGTTCTGTGTCTATATAAAGGTACAAGGACACAGACTGAGTTATACAGGGAACTCTGGTACCACTCATGTATTATAAGGGATAATGTATCCCCTACTGTAAATTATAAGGATATTAGAAGTCACTGAGGAGTTCTGTGTCTATATAAGGTACAAGGACACAGACTGAGTTATACAGGGAACTTGGGTACCACTCATGTATTATAAGGATAATGTATCCCCTACTGTAAATTATAAGGATATTAGAAGTCACTGAGAGTTCTGTGTCATATAAAGGTACAAGGACAAGACTGAGTTATCAGGGAACTTGGGTACCACTCATGTATATAAGGGATAATGTCTCCCTACTGTAATTATAAGGATATTAGAAGTCACTGAGGAGTTCTGTGTCTATATAAAGGTACAAGGACACAGACGAGTTATACAGGGAACTTGGGTACCACTCATGTATTTAAGGATAATGTATCCCCTACTGTAAATTATAAGGATATTAGAAGTCACTGAGGAGTTCTGTGTCTATTAAAGGTACAAGGACACAGACTGAGTTATACAGGGAACTCTGGGTACCACTCATGTATTATAAGGGATAATGTATCCCCTACTGTAAATTATAAGGATATTAGAAGTCACTGAGGAGTTCTGTGTCTATATAAAGGTACAAGGACACAGACTGAGTTATACAGGGAACTCTGGGTACCACACATGTATTATAAGGGATAATGTATCCCCTACTGTAAATTATAAGGATATTAGAAGTCACTGAGGAGTTCTGTGTCTATATAAAGGTACAAGGACACAGACTGAGTTATACAGGGAACTCTGGGTACCACTCATGTATTATATGGGATAATGTATCCCCTACTGTAAATTATAAGGATATTAGAAGTCACTGAGGAGTTCTGTGTCTATATAAAGGTACAAGGACACAGACTGAGTTATACAGGGAACTCTGGGTACCACTCATGTATTATATGGGATAATGTATCTCCTACTGTAAATTATAAGGATATTAGAAGTCACTGAGGAGTTCTGTGTCCATATAAAGGTACAAGGACACAGACTGAAGTTATACAGGGAACTCTGGGGTACCCCACTCATGTATTATAAGGGATAATGTATCCCCTACTGTAAATTATAAGGTATATTAGAAGTCACTGAGGAGTTCTGTGTCTATATAAAGGTACAAGGACACAGACTGAGTTATACAGGGAACTCTGGTACCACTCATGTATTATAAGGGATAATGTATCCCCTACTGTAAATTATAAGGATATTAGAAGTCACTGAGGAGTTCTGTGTCTATATAAGGTACAAGGACACACGACTGAGTTATACAGGGAACTCTGGGTACCCACTCATGTATTATAAGGGATAATGTATCCCCTACTGTAAATTATAAGGATATTAGAAGTCACTGAGGAGTTCTGTGTCATATAAAGGTACAAGGACACAGACTGAGTTATACAGGGAACTTGGGTACCACTCATGTATTATAAGGGATAATGTCCCCTACTGTAAATTAAAGGATATTAGAAGTCACTGAGGAGTTCTGTGTCTATATAAAGGTACAAGGACACAGACTGAGTTATACAGGGAACTTGGGTACCACTCATGTATTATAAGGATAATGTATCCCCTACTGTAAATTATAAGGATATTAGAAGTCACTGAGGAGTTCTGTGTTCATTAAAAAGGTACAAGGACACAGACTGAGTTATACAGGGAACTCTGGGTACCACTCATGTATTATAAGGGATAATGTATCCCCTACTGTAAATTATAAGGATATTAGAAGTCACTGAGGAGTTTCTGTGTCTATATAAAGGTACAAGGACACAGACTGAGTTATACAGGGAACTCTGGGTACCACTCATGTACTATAAGGATAATGTATCCCCTACTGTAAATTATAAGGATATTAGAAGTCACTGAGGAGTTCTGTGTCTATATAAAGGTACAAGGACACAGACTGAGTTATACAGGGAACTCTGGGAACCACTCATGTATTATAAGGGATAATGTATCCCTACTGTAAATTATAAGGATATTAGAAGTCACTGAGGAGTTCTGTGTCTATATAAAGGTACAAGGACACAGACTGTACCACCAATTTCAAAAGATCTTTGGTCACCGTTTTATTTGTCTTTACCTGCTAATCTGAACCATCCCTGAACCATCCCTTGGGATGAACCATCCCTTATTTTCACATTTAGCGGCTTTACCAATGGGGTATTTACCTACCCCTTAAAGGGGAACTAAAGCAACCAGACAACATTGCCCCAATAGAAAGAGCACTTTCACAAATTCACAAAGATACTAAAAGCTGTGTCTCAACCCACCCTTTGCTGTGGATGCTGGGTAATCTATGAAGTAACCTGTGGGTACTAGGGGTCAGCTCCCATAATTCATTTTATCTGGGAACGCCCAGCTAAGTGTACGCAGTTCACTTCACAGGAAGTTGCAGCCTTGCTTCCTAGAAGCTAACAGCCAATCAGGTTACAGCTCAGAGATCATCCCTCCCTCTGACACAGAACACAAATTTCAGTGCAGTTTTAGTGTTAACACATTACAAATGCTCCTGTCTCTAACAATGATCATCTCCTTTCCTTTAAAAGAAAAGTAATTTTGCAGCAATCTGCAACCTTCTATAACGTGTCTTACTAAAAATAAAGCTTTCTACCACTATCCCACAAAGGCTACTAGTTGGGATGTCAGTACACGTAGAATCTTTATCTTTTGCTAGGAATAAGATAGTAACAAAAAAAGAGAGCCTGTGCAATTGAACCTAAGGTTGGGTACACACAGAGGATCTTTTTGCTTTTTGCGAGCGCCACGGCCGAATATGCGAGTGATCGATCGTGCAGTCCCATAGGGAACCGCACAATTGAGCGGAATTTTCCGACATGACCGATCGTTCGTTCGTCCGATCCAGACGGTCACGGCCACCCACCCCACACCAGCCGAAAGTGCCGTGAATATTGGCTGGTGTGTACCCAGCATTAGTCCCAATGGTCTGTCTGTTTCCAAATCGAGTACTTTAGCAGTGCGCCACCACTGCAGATGCAATAGATACAATAGATACAAGTACATTTCAGTAAAGGTCAGTGAAATCAGTTCACTATTTTGTATTGTTCCAGGAAGGCTGTTAGCAATTCACAATGGTTGGTAAATAAAAAACAGAGCTGCTGTGTATAAATAAAGTTTTTACATATGTAGAAACTTTGTTTTTCTAGAATCCTTATGGGAACAAACAGTGGCGTAACTAGGAATCACTGGGTCCCTTGAAAAACTATGATGTGGCCCCTATCCGTGCTTCATCCACTGTGGTTTTCAGTGAGGATTCTATCTGTCATAGCCATATATAAAAAACATTCAGGTCGAGCACACTGGAACCTTGTTGCTGCTTCATAGACTCACTCGGCGAAACTTCTTTATTGGCTTTAGTAACATCGTAACAATCAACACAGCCTGACGCGTTTCGGGCTACAGCGTGCCCTTAATCATAGGACCTGTGGGTCAACCACAAGGACGAGTGAGTTTACTGTTTAACTATTGCCAGTGTCTCACTAATTTGAAAATGGAGATGTTCCGAGTTTAATTCTAAGTGTGTATATTCACCTTTTGGTTGACGACTGTTGCAGCGAGGGTTCTGGGGTATACTTACATCCAGACCACCGATAATGCAGCACATGAAAGGCTACTTTTGACTTACATTATATCTGTCATGGGAAAACTAAGAAGATGGTGCCCCCTTGGCCCCCGCCCACGCTGTGGTCGCTTCCCCTGGTAGTTACTGGGAACAAACAAACTAAAAAATGCAATAAACTCAGGCAGTAGACTATGCGGTATTGTTTTCAGGGGTGTCTCTATAATGAGGCAATATGAGCACAATGCTCAGTGCGGTGCCCCTGCTAAATATCACAGAGTTGGCAGGCAGAGCTCACTTTTTTTCTTTTTAGAAAAGCAACAGGCAAAGCTGTATAAATACCGTCGTGACGTGAAGTTTAAAATGACCAAATGTTTAACCACGCTCATTCCTGAAAACCACGCATATCTAACCCTGGTTGTGGTGGCACACTTCATGGTGCCTAGTGGTACATTGGGGCGGCATTCAAAAGTTTGGCCCAGGTGGCAAAAACCCTAGAGATGCCCCTGATTGTTTATATGTAAACTTGGGGATTTGAACTGGTGACTTCTTGGGCTGTGTGTTCTTAAAATCATGGCATTTAAATGGTGCACCACTAGCAACTCAACAATGAATACAGGTACATTTAGAAACTTTATCTTTCACTAGAAACAGACGCTATAAACTCTGTGCATAGAGACCGTGTATATTGGGTCAGGGGGCGTGGCTCTTTGAAGCCAACATGGACTATGAGTTGTACTGGCAACAACATTGAAACCTTCTTAGTTACAGAATCTATTACTTACATGTACTAAATGCAACTTACTAGAGAAGAATCTTATAATGTATAGGTGTTCTGGGGAGAAAAGCTTTTATATCAGTATTTAAAAAAATTAAGTTCAGTTCTCCTTTAAGGAAACTTGATGGCCGACCAGCCGACCGCTTGTGTAAGTTCCTTTCACTGCACCCAGACCCTCCATCTTCTCCCATTTAGAGTGGTCTACATTAGAAGATTTAAGGACAGCACCTATAGTTGCTATTCTCCATGTGGCATATATGCTATCCCTTTAGTTCCCCAGTTTCTATTAATCAGTGCACCAGTTACTGTTAAGCTCAGAGTGCTTTTGCACATGCTCACAGAGTTTTCTCAGCACTCATAGATACTCTGTGAATACCCTGCAATAGTAGGTCACAGCCATAACAGCAGTGTCTACCTAGAAGAGCCAGGAGCTGCATGACTGTATCACAGCACCAGAAATAATGTAAAATGTCCCCGTACTGCAGTAATGAACCAAGCCTATTAATGACCATTCATTTATTTCTTTCTCTTACACGAGTCTCGTGGTTTTATTATTTCCCCAGAATTCTGCCCTAATGTATGGACACGGTTTGGAAAACGATGTTTGTTTTTTTCTTACAATAAAAAAAGTTATTGGGATAGTCAAAATGATTGTGAACAAAAAGATTCAAATCTCCTTATTCTCAGCGGTGATGACATAAATCTCAAGGTAACGTCAGTTATGACATCACATATAATTAATATTTTAATTGTTATAAAATTGTTAACGTAATGTATCATTAAATTTATTTAGATATGTATTGTTATTGGAGAGTTGTAATTTAAACATCAAATCCTTAATTACAGTTTTTAGTTTCAGTATGGTATCTCCTACGTTTAGTTCCCAGTGTCCCCTGTTGGCCCTCTCCATTGTACAGAGGACCAATCCAGACCATACAATCACCTGCTCATACAATCGGCATTGGTCTTGTAGGGAACTGATAAACTAGTTACCCTTTAGTCTTTTTGTTCTGTAGAAGCGACAGCTAGAAAGCTTAGGGAGAGAGGGGCCAAAAGAAGCAAAAAGCCCTTCACTGTGCATAATTGGCTCTATATATTAAGCTTTATTGCATGTTATTAGCCAGCGGTTCTGGACACATGCATTAGCTAAGGGACATAAAGGAGTGTTTTGCATATCTCCGCCCCTTTACTCTGGGAAACATGGGAGTAAGAAATTGCTTCTTGTTTCTTAGGTTTTGTGGGCAATGCTATTCATATAGCATGAGACTGCAAGATGCCTTCTGTTATAAGAACTGTTCTGGCAGTTCAGGATTTGGCCAGTAGAGGTCACTGTGTAAAAGTATAAAAAGGGAAGCAGTCATTTGCTTAGTCTCTTTCTGACTTGGAGTTTCCTCAGAGGAGCCTGGGACTTAAATAACTGATAGACCCAGTTAATGTGAGATTAGATTCTGTTATAGATCACTCCAGGAGTGATAGATAGGAGTAGGGTAGCTAGTGAGCAGCCGGAGCTCCAACAAGGAGATTTAGTAAGGACTAGAGTCCTGAGTACACCACCCAAGAATAGGGACATAGTGCCAGACATAGGGGTAGAAGATTCCACTACAGTGACCTTAGAGCTGGGGTGGCACTAACAAGCTGATTGTTATTTATACTGTTTCTGATCCCTCTGGTTTGTGAGTATTTATGTGATATCTGTGCCATGCTATGTCACCTCTATTGTGCTAATTACAATGCTTTATTAATATTGTTCTGTTAATAAATAAGATACTGTTTAAGTTCAAGAATCACAGCACCCATTTATTACATTCTATCTAGAGTGGTAGTTCAGCAACACCCTGCCTCCAACATATGCGAGGGGCCACTCCTGATAAATAAGAGTCTTATGCATAGAATTTGGGTATGGCTGACAGTCTCTAGAGCAATTAAATACCCCAAAAACGGCAATAGTTTGGAATGTTAAATATATAAGACTAACCTGAAACACCACCTGTTTCCTTTATTTCAGCTTCCTGGTTCTTCTAGTTAGCAGCTGTCAGTCATGGATGTAACAGTTGACATCACAACCAATGACTGAATGCTATTCCCCCTAGCTGCCTCCTCTGAGCATGTGCAAGCTTGTAATCATCTCGGAGAGGAGGTGGAAACCTTTTGAGAGGCAGAAGGAAGGGAAAGTGCAAAATTTAGCTGTATAACAGATTAGCCCTACATTTGTCAGCTTTCTATCTATTGTAATTTGGGTTTGGGGGTAATTTACATATATAACATTTTTATTTGAGGGGTGAACATATCCTTTAAATAAATATTTTAGAGTTTAGTGTCCCTTTAATGTACCGGTACTTAGCCTTGCAGCATGTAAATTCCATATGTGCTCAGTTTTATAGGGATAACATGGTAACCAGAGTACTAACTAATACAAGGCATGGCTTGCACCAGTTTTATAGATAATCAGGGTTATTCAATAAAAGTTCTTATTGTTTAAAATGGTGCTAATTTTGCCCCAACCAATCAGATGTTAGCTTTCAAATGTTAAATAAGATCTGATTGGCTGGGGCACATTTAGCACCATTTTAAACGATATAGGGGCAGTTTGTCTTCTGTGAATGTAGGAGATATTAACATAAGATATGATCATAAATGTTGGAAATATTTGAATCGGTATAATTTACAGTAACGTACATACGAGGCATTAATAACATTAATTAATAACAATTACTTTATGGTATCACAATAGTAATAATACTGTCCTTTCAAATGGAGGTGATTGGTATAAACATGTCAAGCACTATAATTATAATAAAGGTTTATTATTTTTGTTTGTTTTAAAGAACTTCATAGACAGTCAACTAGAAAGTTACTGGATTGGAAATTCATGGTAAGTTTGAAAATATTAATCATCGTCAGTCTATTAATCATCGTCTGTTTATACAGGGTGAGCTGACATCCTTTCCTCTGTGCTCTGTATGGCTGCATAGAAGGCAGTGCAGTCTGCAGTTTGCCTTAATTGGCATGTTCATCCTTAGAATAAAAAACTGGTCACCTGACCCCAAACCTAACAGATAATTTTGCACTTCATTACCTGTATTACTAGCCAGATATTTAAAGATAATTATTGCCCCAATTCTAGCAGAGTAATCCGTCTCTTCCATATAGCCAATCAAGTCTGGGACTGCTGACATCACAACCAATGATTGATTGCTGTTTCATTTGCTGCTTCCTCTGAACATGCTCAAGCATATTAAAAGCTCTTTGAGCAGAGGGAGAAGGCAGATACATTTGCTATCACTTATCATTAAAGATCTGGTTACAAATGCATGTAATAAGCTAGTAAAAATAGCAGTTGGAGTTGCGGTCAGATAAACTCTAAGGGGAATAAAGGTTTGTTACATTTTTCACCTCCGTTATTGACGCCTTTTCACCAAATTTGGACTTTCCCTATTTGTAAAGCAGTGATAACTGTCACGAACCGTCCAATCCATGACGCTTATCCACCTATCAGTAATCGGAAAACGCACTCCAAGTAACCGACAAGTCAATAAAACAGAACAGACAAGGAGGGGGTTAGTGAACAAACTTGATATAACACACATTTAATATTTTTAATATCTCTATACTTGCTGCCACCACATTCCAAAAACTGGGAAATGACCTGCTAAATATATCTATGGGGTTATCCACACCCCCTAAATCATACAATCCTGTAAGAAAAAGGTTATCCACACCTATTACTCTATACACAGTTATATATATCCCTTTTGGGATACAATAAATAGTGTAAAACTCCCCCAGGGGAATTGTCTCTATTTTATTAATAGGATGTGATAAATAGCGTAAAACTCACCCAGGGGAATTGTCTCTATTTATTAATAGGATATGATAATAGTGTAAAAACTCACCCAGGGGAATTTCTCTATTTTATTAATAGGATAGAATAAATAGTGTAAAACTCACCCAGGTAATTTCTCTTTTTATTAATAGGATATGATAAAAAGTGTGTAAAACTCACCCAATGGGAATTGTCTCATTTTATTTAGGATAGATAAATAGTGTAAAACTCACCAGGGGAATTGTCTCATTATATTAATAGGATAATAAATAGTGTAAAACTCACCAGGGGAATTTTCTCTATTTATTAATAGGATATGATAAATAGTGTAAAACTCACCCAGGGGAATTTCTCTATTTTATTAATAGGATATGATAATAGTGTTAAACTCACCCAGGGGAATTGTCTCTATTTTATTAATAGGATATGAAAATAGTGTAAAACTCACCCAGGGGAATTCTCTCATTTATTAAAGGATATGATAAATAGTGTAAAAATCACCCAGGGGAATGTCTCTATTTATTAATAGGATATGATAAATAGTGTAAAACTCACCCAGGGGAATTGCTCTATTTATTTATAGGATATGATAAATAGTGTAAAACTCACCCAGGGGAATTGTTCTCTATTTATTTAAGGATATGATAAATAGTGTAAAACTCACCCAGGGGAATTGTCTCTATTTATTATAGGATATGATAAATAGTGTAAAACTCACCCAGTGGGAATTGTCTCATTTTATTAATAGGATATGATAAATAGTGTAAAAACTCACCAGGGGAATTTTCTCTATTTATTAATGGATAGATAAATAGTGTAAAACTCACCCAGGGGAATTTTCTCATTTTATTAATAGGGTATGTAATAGTGTAAAACTCACCAGGGGAATTTCTCTATTTTATTAATAGGATATGATAAATAGTGTAAAACTCACCCAGGGGAATTTTCTCTATTATATTATAGGATAATGATAAATAGTGTAAAACTCACCCAGGGGAATTTCTCTATTTTATTAATAGGATATGATAAATAGTGTAAAACTTACCCAGGGGAATTGTCTCTATTTTAAATAGGGTATGATAAATAGCGGAAAACTCACCCAGGGAATTATCTCTATTTATTAATAGGATATGATAAATAGTGTAAAACTCACCCAGGGAATTGTCTCTATTTATTAATAGGATATGATAAATAGTGTAAAAACTCACCAGGGGAATTGTCTCTATTTTATTAATAGGATATGATAAATAGTGTAAAAATCACCCCAGGGGAATTGTCTCTATTTTATTAATAGGATATGTAAATAGTGTAAAACATCACCCAGGGGAATTTCTCTATTTATAATAGGATATGATAAATAGTGTAAAACTCACCCAGGGGAATTGTCTCGTATTTTATTAATAGGATATGATAAATCGTGTAAAACTCACCCAGGTGATTGTCTCTATTTATTAATAGGATATGATAAATAGTGTAAAACTCCCCCAGGGGAATTGCTCTATTTTATTAATAGGATATGATAAATAGCGTAAAACTCACCCAGGGAATTTTCTCTATTTTATTAATAGGATATGATAAATAGCGTAAAAATCACCCAGGGGAATTGTCTCTATTTTATTAATAGGATATGATAAATAGCGTAAAACTCACCAGGGGAATTTCTCATTTATTAATAGGATATGATAAATAGTTGAAAACTCACCCAGGTGAATGTCTCTTTTATTAATAGGATATGATAAATAGTGTAAAACTCACCCAGGGGAATTTCTCTATTTATTAATAGGATATGATAAATAGTGTAAAACTCACCCAGGGGAATTCTCTATTTATTAATAGGATATGATAAATAGTGTTAAACTCACCCAGGGTGAATTTTCTCTATTTTTTAATAGGATATGATAAATAGCGTAAAACTCACCCAGGGGAATGTCTCTATTATTAATAGGATATGATAAATAGTGTAAAATCACCAGGGAATTTGTCTCATTTTATATAAGGGTATGATAATAGTGTAAAACTCACCCAGGTGAATTTTCTCTATTTTATTAATAGGATATGATAAATAGCGTAAAACTCACCAGGGGAATTGTCTCTATTTTATTAATAGGATATGATAAATAGGTAAAACTCACCCAGGGAATTGTCTCTATTATTAATAGGATATGAAAATAGCGTAAAACTACCCAGGGGAATTCTCTATTATTAATAGGATATGATAAATAGTGGAAAACTCACCAGGGGAATTGTCTATTTATTAATAGGATATGAAATAGTGTAAAACTCACCCAGGTGAATTGTTCTATTTTATTAATAGGATATGATAAATAGTGTAAAACTCACCAGGGGAATGTCTCTATTTATTAATAGGATATGAAATAGGTAAAACTCACCCAGGGAATTTTCTCTATTTTATTATAGGATATGATAAATAGTGTAAAAATCACCCAGGGGAATTTTCTCTATTTTATTAATAGGATATGATAAATGAGTGTAAAACTCACCCAGGTGAATTTTCTCTATTTTATTAATAGGATATGATAAATAGTGTAAAACTCACCCAGGGGAATTGTCTCTTTTATTAATAGGATATGATAAATAGTGTAAACTCACCCAGGGAATTGTCTCTATTTTATAATAGGATATGAAATAGTGTAAAACTCCCCCAGGGGATTGTCTCTATTTTATTAATAGGATATGATAAATAGTGTAAAAACTCACCCAGGTGAATTTTCTCTATTTATTAATAGGATATGATAAATAGCGTAAAACTCACCAGGGGAATTGTCTCTATTTTATTATAGGATATGATTAAATAGCGTAAAACTCACCCAGGGGAATTGTTTCTATTATTAATAGGATAGATAAATAGTGTAAAACTCACCCAGGGGAATTGTCTCTATTTTTTAATAGGATATGATAAATAGTGTAAAACTCACCCAGGGGAATTCTCTATTTTATATAGGATATGATAAATAGGTATAACTCACCAGGGGAATTGTCTATTTTATTAATAGGATATGATAAATAATAGGTTAAAACAACCCAGGGAATTTTCTCTATTTTATTAATAGGATATGATAAATAGCGTAAACTCACCAGGGGAATTTCTCTATTTTATTAATAGGATATGATAAATAGTGTAAAACTCACCCAGGGGAATTGTCTCTATTTTATTAATAGGGTATGATAATAGTGTAAACTCACCCAGGGAATTTTCTCTATTTTATAATAGGATAGAAAATAGCGTTAACTCACCAGGGGAATTGTCTCTATTTTATAATAGGATATGATAAATAGCGTAAAACTCACCAGGGGAATTGTCTCTATTTATTAATAGGAATGATAAATAGCGTAAAACTACACCCAGGGGAATTCTTAATTAATAGGATATGATAAATAGTGTAAAACTCACCAGGGAATTGTCTCTATTTTATAATAGGATATGATAAATAGGGTAAAACTCACCCAGGGGATTGTCTCTATTTATTAATAGGATATGATAAATAGTGTAAAACTCACCCAGGGGGAATTGTCCTATTTATATTAGGGTATGATAATAGTGTAAAACTCACCCAGGGGAATTTCTCTATTTTATTAATAGGATATGATAAATAGTGTAAAAACTCACCCAGGGGAATTGTCTCTATTTATTAATAGGATATGATAAATAGTGTAAAACTCACCCAGGGAATTTCTCTTATTATAATAGGATATGATAAATAGTGAAACTACCCAGGGGAATTGTCTCTATTTATTAATAGGATATGATAAATAGCGTAAAACTCACCCAGGGGAATTGTCTATTTTATTAATAGGAATGATAAATAGATAAAACTCACCCAGGGGAATGTCCTTTTATAATAGGAATGATAATAGCATAATAAAACCTCACCCAGTGAATTGTCACTATTTTAATATAGGAATATGAAAATACGTAAAACTTCACCCAGGGGAAATATGTCACTATTTTATAATGAAATAAATACGTAAAACTCACCCAGGAATTGTCTCTATTTTATTAAAGGATCTGATAAATAGCGTAACTCACTCTCCCAGGGAAGTCTCTATTTTATGTAATAGAGATGATCAACTAATGCGAAAACTCCCAGGGGACTGTCGTCTATTTTATTAATAGGATATGATAAATAGTAAAACTCACCCAGGGTTGAATTTCCATTTTTTATTAATAGGATCTAATGATAAATAGGAAAAACTCACCAGGTGAATTGTCTCTATTTTATTAATAAGGATAGAATAATGGTAACAACCTCACCCAGGTGGAAAGGTCTTTCTTTATTTTATTATAGGATATGATAAATAGCGAAAAACTCACCCAGGGGAATTGTCTCTATTTTATTATCGGATCGATAAAAGGTAAAACTCACCCAGGGAATATGTCTCTTTTATTAATAGGATATGTATAATAGTGTAAAACTCCCCGGGTATTGTCTCTATATTTATTAATAGGATATGATAATAGGTAAACTCCCCCAGGGGAATTGTTCTCTATTTTAGTTAATAGGATATGATAATAGCTGTAAAACTCACCATTGAACCGTCTCTATTTTATTAATAGGAATATGATAAATAGTGGAAAACTCACAACCATGGGAATTGTTCTCTATTTTATAATAGGATATGAAATAAACGTAAAAACATCACCCATGGGAATGTCTCTATTTTATATAGGATAGATAATAGGTAAAACTCACCCAGGGGTTGTTCTGCTATTTTATTAATCAGGATATATAAATAGCGTAACCCGGAAACTCACCCAGGCGATTTTCTCTATTTTATTAATGAGATTGATAATAGGTAAACTCACCCATGTGAATTTCTCTATTTATTATAGGATATGATAAATATGGTACAACTCACCCCAGGGGAATTGTCTCTATTTTATTAATTAGGATTGATAAATAGCGTTTAAACAACTCACCCAGGGGAATTGTCTCTAGTTTATATAATAGGATATGATAAAGTCGGTCAACCTAACTCCAGGGGATTTCCTTCGATTTTTATTAATAGGATATAGATACAATAGTGTAAAACTCACCCGGTGAATTTTCTTTCTATTTTATTAATAGGATTAGAAAATAGTGTAAAAACTCACGCACTCCAGGGGATTGTCTCTATTTTTAATATATGAATAAATAGCGTAAAACTCACCCAGGGGAATTGTCTCTATTTTATTATATATGATAATAGTAAACTGGATGCCTATTATATGTTATATACGTAAAACTCACCCAGGTGACTTTCTCTTATTTTAAAAGGATATGATAATAGTGAAACCACCAGGTGGAATGTCTCATTTTATTATATAGATAATGATAAATAGCTGTAAAACTCACCCAGTGGCAATTTTCTCTATTTTATTAATAGAGATACTGGATAATAGCTGTAAAACCACCCAGGGGAATTTTCTCTATTTTATTAATATGATATGATAAATAGTGTAAAACTTCACCGGTGAATTTGTCTCTATTTTATTATAGGTCGATAATAGCGTAAAACTCCCGCAGAGGGGAATTTCGCTCTATTTATTAATACTGGATAGAATAAATAGGTAACACTCACACCAGGTGGAAATTTTCTCTATTTTATTAATAGGTATGATAATATGCGTAAAACTCACCCAGGGGAATTGTCTCTATTTTATTAATAGGATATGTAAATAGCGTAAAACTCACCCAGGGGAATTGTCTCTTTTTATTATAGGATATGTAATAAGCGTAAAACTCCCCGGGAATTGCTCTATTTTATTAATAGGATATGATAAATAGCGTAAAACTCACCCAGGGATTGTCTCTATTTTATTAAACGATATGATATGATAAATAGGTAAAACTCACCCAGGGAATTGTCTCTATTTTATTAATAGGATATGTAATAGTCGTAAAACTCACCCAGGGGAATGTTCTCTATTTTATAATAGGATATATGATAAATAGGTAAAGACTCACCAGGGGGAATTTTCTCTATTTTATTAATAGGATATGATAAATAGGTAAACTCACCCAGGAATTGTCTCTACTTTATAAATAGGATATGAATAATAGTGAAAAAACTCACCCAGGGCGGATTTCTTCTTTATTTTATTGAATGATATGCAGTAAGTAACTCACCCAGGGAATTTCTCTATTTGATTAAATAGGATATTGATAAATAGCGTAAAACTCACCCAGGGATTGTCTCTATTTTATTAATGGATATGTAAATAGGTAAAACTCACCCAGGGTAATTTTCTCTATTTTATTAATAGGATATGATAAATAGGTAAAAAAACTCACCCGGAATTGTCTCTATTTTATTAATAGGATGATGATAAATAGCGTAAAACTCACCCAGGTGAATTTTCTCTATTTTATTATAGATATGATAATAGGTAAAACTCACCTCAGGGAATTTTCTATTTTTAATAGGAGATGATAAAATAGGTAAAAACTCACCCAGGTGAATTTCTTCATTTTATTAATAGGATATGATAATAGGTAAAACTCCCCAAGGGGGTGAATTTCTCTTTTTATTAATGGATATGATAAATAGGTAAACTCACCCTAGTGGATTTTCTCTATTTTATTAATAGGTATATTGATAAATAGGTAAAACTCACCCAGGTGAATTTACTCTATTTATATAGGGCTATGCAATAGCGTAAAACTCACCCAGGTAATGTCTCCTATGTATTATAGATATGTAATAGGTAAAACTCACCCAGGGGAATTGTCTCTTTTTATTAATAGGATATGACAAAAATAGCGTTAAAACTCCCCCAGGGGAATTGTCTCTATTTGTATTCATGGATATGTAAATAGCGTAAAAACTCACCAGGGGAATTGTCTCTATTTTATATAGGATATGATAAATAGCGTAAAACTCACCCCAGGGGATTTCTCTATATTTATTAATAGAGATATGATAAAGTCGTAAAACTCACCCAGGGGAAGTTTCTCTTTTTATTAATAGGTATGATAAATAGGTAAACTCCACCCAGGGGAATTGTCTCTATTTTTAATTATAGGATATGATACTATGTACAACTCTCCCCAGGGGAATCTTGTCTCTATTTTTATTAATAGGATATGATAAATAGTGTAAACTCCCCCAGGGAATTGTCTCTTTTTTATTAATAGGATTATGATAAATGTGTAAAACTCACCAGGGTGAATTTCTCTATTTTATAGGGATGTGATAAAATAGCGTAAAACTCACCCAGTGTGTAACTATATCTCCTGATTTTATTCAATAGGATATGATAAATAGTGTAAACTCCCCAGGGGAATTGTCTTATTTATTATAGATTATGATAATAGGTAAAACCTCACCCAGGGGAATTGTCTCTATTTTATTAATAGGATATGGCATAAATAGGTAAAACTCACCCAGGGGAATTGTCTCTATTTTTTAGTATATGAATATATAATAGCGTAAACACTCACCCAGGGAATTTTCTCTTTTTATTAATAGGATATGATAAATAGCGTAAAACTCCCCAGGGGAATGTTTCTTAAATTTTAATTTAATAGGATATGATAATGCTGTAAAACTCACCGGGGAATTGTCTCTATTTATAATAGGATGATAATAGGTAAAACTCACCCAGGGAATTGTCTCTATTTAATTAATGGGAATGATAAATAGCGTAAAACTCACCCAGGGAATTGTCTCTATTTATTAATAGGATAATATAATATGTAAAACTCACCAGGGAATTTCTCTAGTTTATTATAGGATATGATAAATGTGTAAAACTCACCCAGGGATTGTCTCTATTTTATTAATAGGATGAAAAAATTTTAAAATAGTGTAAACAACTCACCCAGGGGAATTGTTCTCTATTTTATTATAGGAGATGATAATAGTGGAAAACTCACCCCAGGGAATTGTTCTCTATTTATAATAGGATTGATAATTAGTAAAACTACCCCCAGGTGAATTGTTCTCTATTTATTAATAGGATATGATAAATAGTGTAAAAACTCACCCAGGTGGAATTGCTCTATTTTATTAATAGGATATGATAAATGTTAAAACAACTCAGGTGTACAAAACATCACCCAGGGGGAATTGTCTTATTTTTATAATAGGATGTCGATAAATAGTGGTAAAAATCACCCAGGTGATTTCTCTATTTATTAATAGGATGTGATAAATAGGTAAAAACTCCCCAGGGGAATTTTCTCTATTTTATTAATAGGAGGTATGCATAAATAGTTTTGTAAAACTCCCCCAGGGGAATTGTCTCTATTTTATTAATAGGATATGATAAGGTAAACTCTCACCCAGGGAATTTTCTCTATTTTATTAATGGGATAAGATAATAGTGTAAAACTCACCCCGGGGAAATTGTCTCTATTTTTATTAATAGATATGATAAATAGGTGTAAAATCTCCCAGGGGGATTGTCTCTATTTTATTAATAGGATATGATAAATAGTGTAAAACTACCCAGGGGAATGTTCTCTATTTTATAATAGGATGTGATAATAGTGTAAAACTCACCCAGGGAAATTGTCTCATTTTTATAATGATATGAATAAATGAAACTCACCCAGGGGAATTGTCTCTATTTTATTAATAGGATATGTGATAAATAGTGTAAACTCACCCGGGTGAATTTCTTTCTTTTTAATAGGATGTGATAAATAGTGTAAAAAACTCACCCATGGGAATTGTCTCTATTTTTATTAATAGGATAGGATAAATAGCGTAAAACTCACCCAGGGAATTGTTCTCTATTTTATAATAGGATAGATAAATAAGTGTAAAACTCACCTAGGGGAATTGTCTACTATTTATTAATAGGATATGATAAATAGCGTAAAAAACTCCACCCAGGTGAATTTGCTCTATTTTATTATAGGATATGATAAATAGCGTAAACTCACCAGGGGAATGTCCTCTATTTTATTAATAGGATATGATAAATAGCGTAAAACTCACCAGGGTATTGTCTCTATTTTATTATAGGCATATGATAAATAGTGTAAAACTCACCCAGGGGAATTGTCTCTATTTTATTAATAGGATATGAAATAGCGTAAAACTCACCCAGGGAAGTGTTCTCTATTTTATTAATAGGATATGATAAATAGCTAAAACTCACCCAGGGTAAAAAACAAAAATTTTCTCTATTTATTATAGGATATATAAAATCGGTAAAACTCACTCACCCAGGTGGAATTGTCTCTATTTTATTAATAGGATATGAGATAAAAGCGTTAAAACTCCACCCGGGAATTGTCTCTATTTATAGTATAGGATAGATAAATAGGTACACTCACCCAGGGAATTTCTCTCTATTTTATTAATAGGATCTGATAAATCGCGTAAAACTCACCCAGGGGAATTGTCTCTATTTTATTAATAGGATATGATAAATAGCGAAAACTACCCAGGGAATTGTTCTCTATTTTATTAATAGGACTATGATAAATAGCGTTAAACTCACCCGGAATTTCTTTATTTTATTATAGGATATGATAAATAGTGTTAACACTCACCAGGGAATTGTCTCTATTTTATTAATAGGATATGATAAATAGTGTAAAACTCACCCAGGTGAAATTGGTCTCTATTTTATTATAGGATATGATAAATGTGTAAAACTCACCCGGCGAATTTCTCTATTTTATTAATGGGATGTGAAAATAGCGTAACTCACCCAGGGGAATTGTCTTCTCTATTTTATTATAGGATAATAAATAGTGTAAAACCCTCACCCAGGGGAATTGTCCTCTATTTTTTAATAGGATTGATAAATAGGGTAAAACTCACCCAGGGAATGTCTCTCTATTTTATTAATAGTATATAAATAGTGTAAACTCACAGGTGTTAATTTTCTCTATTTTAATTAAGGGATGGATAAATAGCGTAAAACTCACCCAGGGAATTTTCTCATTTTAATTAATAGGTAGGATAAACTAGTGTAAAACCCCCCAAAACAAACCTTCCCCAGGGAATTGTCTCTATTTTTAATAGGATTGGAAAATAAAAGTTAAACTCACCCAGGGAATTTGCTCTATTTATTAATAGGATGTGATAAATAGGGTAGTGTAAAACTCACCCAGGGGAATTGTCCCTCTATTTTATTAATCGAATAGGATAAATAGTGTAAACTCACCCAGGGGAATGGTCTCTATTTATTAATAGGATATGATAAATAGTGTAAAACTCACCTCAGGTGATTTTATTATTTTATTAATAGGAATGTGATAAATAGTGTAAACTCACCCAGGGAAGTGTCCTCTATTTTATTAATAGGAATGATAAATAGTGTAAAACTCACCCAGGATGAATTCTCTATTTATTAATAGGATATGATAAATAGTCGTAAAACACTCACCAGGGGAATTTGTCTCTATATTTTTAAATAGGATACGTGATAAATAGGTCGTAAAACTCACCCGTGAATTTCTCTATTTTATTAATAGGATATGATAAATAGCGTAAAACTCACCCACGGGGAATTGTCTCTATTTTATTAAAGATATGAAAATAGTGTAACTCCCCAGGGGATGTCTCTATTTATTATAGGATTGATAAATAGGTAAAACTCACCAGGGGAATTCTCTATTTTATTAATAGGATATGATCAAAATAGCATAAAATCCCAGGGAATTGTCCTCTATTTATTAATAGGATATGATAAATAGCGTACAACTCACCCAGGGGAATTGTCTCTCTATTTTCATTAATAGGATATGATAAATGCGTAAAACTCACCCAGGGGAATTGTCCCTCATTTTATTAATAGGATTATGATAAATAGCGTAAAACTCACCCCAGGGGAATTGTCTCTATTTATTAATCTATGATAAATAGCGTAAAACTCAACTCAGCGCCAGGAATTTTCTCTATTTTTTAATAGGATATGATAAAATAGCTAAAAACTCACCCAGGGAATTTCTCTATTTTATTAATCGGATTGATAATAGCGTAAAAACTCACCACAGGGAATTTTCTCTATTTTATTAATAGGATATGATAAATAGAGCGTAAAACTACTCACCCAAGGGGAATTTTCTTATTTTATTAATAGGATATGATAAATAGTGTAAAAACTCACCCAGGGGAATTTCTCTATTTTATAATAGGATTGATACATAGCTGAAACTCACCCAGGGGAATTGTTCTCTATTTTATTAATGGGAATGATAAATAGTGTAAACCACCCAGGGGAATTGTCTCTATTTTATTAATAGGACTGATAATAGCTGTAAAACTCACCCAGGGGAATTTTCCTTTTTATTAATAGATATGATAAATAGTAAACTCACCCAGGGAATTGTCTCTATTTTATTAATAGGACTATGATACAAGTAGTGGAAAAAAACTCACCCAGGGGAATTGTCTCTATTTTATTAATAGGATATGATAAATAGCGTAAAACTCACCCGAGGGAATTGTTCTATTTTATTTAATGGATATGATAAAGTACTCTAAAACTCACCAGGGAATTGTCTCTATTTATTAATAGGATTATGATAAATAGTGTAAAACTCACCCAGGGGAATTGTCTCTATTTCTATTAATAGATATGATAAATAGGTAAAACTCACCCAGGGAATTGTCTCTATTTTATTAATAGGATATGATAAATAGCTGTAAAACGTCACCCAGGGGAATTTTCTCTATTTTTATTAACTGGATGTGATAAATAGCGTAAAACTCACCCAGGGAATTTTCTCTATTTTTAAGATAGGCTGAAAAATAGTGGTAAAACCTCCCCCAGGGGAATATGTCTCATTTTCATTACTAGGATATGAATAAATAGGTATAACCAACACCCCAGGGGAATTTCTCTATTTTATTAATGGATATGATAAATAGTGTAAAACGTACCCAGGGGAATTGTCTCTATTTTATTAATAGGATATGATAAATAGGTGTAAACTCCCCCTAGGGTAATTTCGCATACTCTATTTTATTAATAGGATAGCTGTAAACGAGGATACAACTCACCAGGGAATTTTTCTCTATTTTTATTAATGGATTGATAAATAGGTAAAAACTCACCAGGGGAATTGTCTCTATTTTATTAATATGATAATGCATAAATATGTAAAACTCACCCAGGGGAATTTTCTCTATTTATTAATCGTATTGAAAATAGTTAAAATACAGGTTACTTTTTATTAGTTTATTAATAATACATGTTAAACCCTCCGTAGGGAATTGTATCTATTTTATTAATAGATAGTGATAAATAGTGTAATCTCACCCAGGGAATTGTCTCTATTTTATTATATATGATGATTATAATAGTTAAAACTCACCCAGGCTAATTGTCCATTTTATTATAGGATATGATAATAGCGTAAAACTCACCCAGCGGAATTTTTCATATTTATTAATAGGATATGATAAATAGCGTAAAACGCACCCGGGGAATTTTCTCTATTTTATTAATAGGATATGATAAATAGCGTTAAACTCACCCAGGGACTTGTCTCTATTTTATTAATAGGATATGATAAATAGACGTAAAAACTTCACCCAGGTGAATGTGTCTCTATTTTACTAATAGGATATGATAAATAGCGTTTAAAAACTCACCCAGGGAATTTTTCTCTATTTGTATTATAGGATATGATAAATAGTCGTAAAACTCACCCATGAATGTCTCTATTTATTAATAGGATATGATAAATAGCGTAAAACTCACCCAGGTGAATTGTCTCTATTTTATTAATAGGATATGTATAGCGTAACGTCACCCAGGTGAATTGTCTCTATTTTATTAATAGGATATGGTAATAGCTTAAAACTCACCCAGGGGAATGTCTCTATTTTATTAATAGGATATGGTAAATAGCGTAAACATCCCCGGGATGTCTCTATTTTATATAGGATATGATAAATAGCGTAAAACTCAACGCCGGGGAATTGTCTCTATTTTATTAATAGGATATGATAAATAGCGTAAAAATCACCACGGGAATTGTCTCTATTTTATTAATAGGATATGATAAATAGTCGTACAACTCACCCAGGGGAATTTCTCTATTTATTAATAGGATATGATAATAGCGTAAAACTCACCAGGGAATTTTCTTTATTTTATAATAGGATATGATAAATAGTGTAAAACTCACCAGGGAATTGTCTCTATTTTATTAATAGATATGATAATATTGTAAAACTCCCCCAGTGGGAATTGTCTCTATTTTTATTAATACGGATTATGATAAATAGTGTAAACTTCACCAGGGAATTTTCTCTATTTTATAATGGATGGTGATAAATAGCGTAAATGACTCACCCGGTACTTCTCTATTTTATTAATGCTGATTGATAAATGTGTAATCACCGTGAATTTTTCTATTTTATTAATAGAATGATGATAATAGCGTGGAAAACTCACCCAGGGGCATTTTCTCTATTTGATAATAGGATATGTATAAATAGCGGTAAAAACTCAACCGGGGAATTTCTGCATTTTATTAATAGGATATGATAAATAGCGTAAACTCACCAAAACTCACAACAACGACCATCATCAAAAACTCAACAAACTCATCCTCAACAAAACTCAAACAAAACGCAACCACAACAGACACAGAACTCTCAGGGACTTCTAATATCCTTATAATTACAGTGGGATACTTACCCTATAATACTATGAGTGGTACCCAGAGTTCCCTGTATAAACTCATCTGTGTCCTTGTACCTTTATATAGACACAGAACTCCTCAGTGACTTCTAATATCCTTAAATTTACAGTAGGGGATACATTATCCCATTATAATACATGAGTGGTATCCCAGATGTTCCCTGTATAACTCATCTGTGTCCTTGTACCTTTATATAGACACAGAACTCCTCAGTGATCTCTAATATCCTATAATTTACAGTAGGGGATACATTATCCCTTATAATACCATGAGTGGTACCCAGAGTTCCCTGTATAAACTCAGTCTGTGTCCTTGTACCTTTATATGACACAGAACTCCTCAGTGGACTTCTAATATCCTTATAATTTACAGTAGGATACTTATCCCTATAATACATGAGTGGTACCCAAGTTCCCTGTATAACTCAGTCTGTGTCCTGTTAACCTTTATATAGACACAGAACTCCTCAGTGACTTCTAATATCCTATAATTTACAGTAGGGGATACATATCCCTTATAATACATGAGTAGTACCCAAGTTTCCCTGTATAACTCAGTCTGTGTCCTTGTACCTTATATAGGACACAGAACGCAGTGACTTCTAATATCCTTATAATTTACAGTAGGGGATACATTATCCCTATAATAACATGAGTGGTACCCAAGTTCCCTGTATAACTCAGTCTGTGTTCCTTGTACCTTATATAGAAACAGAACTCCTCAGTGACTTCTAATATCTATAATTTACAGTAGGGGATACATTATCCCATATAATACATGAGTGGTACCCAGAGTTCCCTGATAACTCAGTCTGTGTCCTTGTACCTTATATAGACACAGACTACTCAGTGACTCTAATATCCTTATAATTTACAGTAGGGGATACATTCCTTATAATACATGAGTGGTACCCAGATTTCCCTGTATAACGCAGCTGTGTCCTTGTACCGTTATTATGACACAGAACTCCTCAGTTGACTTCTAATATCCTATCATTACTATGGGAACAAGGGATACATTAGTTAATACATGAGTGGTACCAAGAGTTCCCTTATAACTCAGTCTGTGTCCTTGTACCTTATAAGACACAGAACTCCTCAGTGACTTCTAATATCCTTATAATTACAGTAGGGATACATTATCCTTATAATACAGAGGGTACCCAAGTTTCCCTGTATAAACTCAGTCGTGTCCTGTGTACCTTTATAGACACAGACACTCTCAGTGACTCTAATAACCTTATATTTACAGTAGGGGATACATTATCCCTTATAATACTGAGAGTCACCCAGAGTCTTCCTATAAACTCAGTGTGTGTCCTTGTACCTATTATAGACACAGAACTCCTCAGTGACTTCTAATATCCTTATAATTTAAGTAGGGGATACATTATCCCTTATAATACATGAGTGGTACCCAGAGTTCCTGTATAACTCAGTCTGTGCCTTGTACCTTATATAGAAACCGAACTCCTCAGTGACTTCAATATCCTTATGAATTTACAGTAGGGGAGTACATTATCCCTTATAATACATGAGTGGTACCCAGAGTTCCCTGAATACTCAGTCTGTGTCCTTGTACCTTTATATAGACACAGAACTCCTCAGTGACTTCTAAATACCTTATAATTTACAGGGGGATACATTATCCCTTATAATACATGAGTAGTACCCAGAGTTCCTTGTAACTCAGGTGTGTCCTTGTACCTTTATATAGAACAGAACTCCTAGGTGACTTCTAATTCCTTATAATTTACAGTAGGGGATACAATACACTTTAATACATGAGTGGTACCCAAGTTCCCTGTATAACTCAGTCGTGTCCTTGTACCTTTAATAGACACGCAATCCTCATGACTTAATCATTACCTTATAATTACGGTAGGGACATATCCTTATAATACATGAGTGTTACCCAGAGTTCCTTGTATAACTCAGTCTGTGTCCTTGTACCTTAGTATAGACCAGAACTCCTCAGGACTCTAATATCCTTATAATTTACAGTAGGGATACAATCCCTTATAACATGAGTGGTACCCAGAGTCCCTGTAAACTCAGTCGTGTCCTGTAACCAATATCGACACAGAACTCAGTGACTTCTAATATCCTTATAATTTACATAGGGGATATAATCCTTATACATGAGTGGTACCCAGAGTTCCCTGTATAACTCAGCCTGTCTTGTACCTTTATAGGGACAGGACCTCAGGACTTATATATCCTGATAATTAATACGTAGGGGATCCATAGCTATACTTACATGAGTGGTACAGCAGAGTTTCCCGATATAACTGCAGTCTGTCCTTGTAGACTTTATAAGCACAGACCCTCATGTGTCTCTAATTAT
>JAACNH010000437.1:130534-176206 GCA_019447015.1 Hymenochirus boettgeri | reverse complement strand
AATAAAGGTACCAAGGACCAGAACTGAGTTATACAGGGAACTCTGGTACCACTCAGGTATTAATAAGGATAAATTATAGTATTTGAGGTTGAATAAAGACATACCTCCATCCAGTCCAACCCATCCTAGCATATCCTCATTTCCTGCCTAACTGTTGAGCCAGAGAAGGCAAAAAAAAACACCAATTTATAATGGGCAAAAAATTCTTCCTGACTCCAAGTGGCAACTCGTAAATTCCCTGATCAACTCCTACTTTATGTATCAATCCAGTACCTTGTAACATTCCTTGTTTGTATAAACTCATCCAGCTTTTTATTTACTGACAATTAACCTGCCATAACAACGTCACTGGAAGTACAGTTCGCATACTTTTACCGTTTCTCCCAGTGACAAAACCCGTTCCCAACGCACTTTATGTCTCAATACCAGTAACTTGTAACATTCCTTGTTTGCCTAAACCATCCAGCTTTTTATAACTGACCAGTGAACCTCTTGCCAAAACACGTCCACTGGAAGACCGTTCCATAGCTTTACGGTTCTCACAGTGACAAACCCTTTCCCCAACCTCTACTTTATGTATCAATACCATTAACTTTGTAACATTCGCTTGTTTGTAGAAACTCTCCCTCTTTTTATTAACTGACCCATGACCCTGCCAAACAACGTCCCGAAACGTTCCTAGCTTTTAAACCGTTCTCACAGTGACAACCCTTCCCACCTCTACTTTATGTATCAATACCAGGAAATTGTAACATTCCCTACATTCCTTGTTTTGTAGAACTCAATCACAGCCTTTTTTATTACTGACCAATTAACCTGCCATATCCAACGTCCCACTTGAGACATTCATAAGCTTTAAAGAATACCCACTTTCTCACAGTGACACCCTTCCCAACCTCACTTTAATGTATCAATCCATTAACTTGGACATTCCTGTTTTGTAGAAACTCATCCCGCAGCTTTTTTTATTTAAACTGACCGATGACCCTCCATAACAACGTCACTGAGGAAGACAGTTCCATACGCTTTAAAAACTTTAACCGTTCTCACATGACAACTTGCCCAACTCTACTTATGTATCAATCTCCCATTTACTTGTAACTAAACTTGTTAACATTCCTTTTTGTAGAAACTCATCCATCTTTTTATTCACTGACGCATGACCCTGCCATACAAGTCCACTGGAAACAATCCATAGCTTTACCGTTCTCACAGTGACACCACCCTTTCCCAAACTCTACTTTTATTTACAATACCAGTAACTTGTAACATTCCTTGTTTGTAAGAACACTCACCAGCTGTTTATTAAACGGAACCAATAGACCGGCCATAACAACGTCCACTGGAATACGTTCCATAAGCTTTAATTACCGTTCTCACATGTGACCACCCCTTTCCACTCTACTTTATGTATCACTCCCATAACTTGTCACATTCCTTGTTTGTAGAAACCCATCCAGCTTTATTATACTGACCATGAACCTTGCCATAACACTCCATGGAAGACGTTCCATAGCTTTATTAACCCAACGTTCTCACAGTGACAAAAACCCCCTTTCCCAACTTGAAACCCTAAACAGTTTTATCTTCAAGCTTAAGGGATGTCCACGTGTCCTCTGACATGTTTCTATTGGTGAACAATGCCCCAGATAGTTTATTGTATGGCCCGTTAATGGATTTATACAAGTAATCATATCCCCCACCCAGCGCCTTTTCTCCAGGCGTCCATAATTGTAAGGGGTAACTTGTCAGTCTCATCGTCATCTTCAAGCTCCCCACAATCCCCTTATTAATACTTTAGTTGCCTTCTCTGAACCTTCCATTTGTGCACAAAGATGTCCCTTTCTGTCATACAGGATCCAAAATTGCACTGTCATATTTCCAATGAGGGCCTTACATGCTTGTAAAGAGGGAGAATTACTTTTCTCCCTTGCATCCATACCTCTCTTTTACAGACTCCATGCGGCTCTGGCTGTTGCAGCCTGGGCACTGCTTGCTAACCTTTAAGTTTGTTTACCACCAAACTCCAAGATCCCTTTTTCCACAGGGATTCACTTTAACCAGAGCCTTTATAGTATACAGTACACAAGGATTTTTAAGTCAAAATGCATCACCTCCATTTATCACATTGGAATTCATGCTGCACCTTAGCACCCGCCAGCCCCCGCAGCGCCGCCCCGCCCCAGCCAGCCGCAGACCGCCACCGCCGGCTCGCCCACAATGTTGACAATCTATCTAGATCCCGTAACGATTGCACATCCTCCGAAGTTTTTAATGGTCGAAAAGTTTTTTGTTGTCGTCAGCAAACCAGAAACCTTGCTGACAATACCCACTTCCAAATCATTAATCAATAGATTAAATCGAGCGTGCCCCAACACAGAACCACCCTGTGGCAACCCCACTTAGCACTTTAGTCCATAGATGAAGCCCCCTTCAACGACTCTCTGCATCCTATTCATTAACAAATTTTATATCCCTGTACAATTGTGAACTCCCCATAGACCACCATACTTTATCTTATACAGAGTCGTCCTATGGGGACTGTATCAAAGCCTTTGCAAAATCCAAGTAAAACTACATCTACTGCTATAACCAGAGTCTAAATTTCTACTTACTTTCTCATAAAAGCCAAGGCAAGTTTCGTTTGACAAGAATCTATTCCTCTATCCATGCTGGTTACTACTTATAATGTCAGTCCTTTTAACAATACTCTAGAACATGATCCCTTATTAAACTTTCCAGATCGTCCCCACCACTGCAAGTTTAAACTTTACGCCTGTACTTACCCGGCCTTGAACGACTACCCTTTTTTAATATTGGAATACATCAGCCTTGTTTCCAATCCAGAGGCACACCACCCGGACATGAGGGCATTCAGCAAAAATAAGAAACACTGCTTTCTAGATAAAACTGAAACTTATCGCCCTAAGTACCCGCGGATGTATTGTATCATCCGGTCCAGCGAGATTTAATAATCTTAACCTTATTTAGTTTCTTTCTGTACCATATCCTGTTACAATGTCCTAGATAAAACTGAACTTAGCTCCTAAGTACCCGAGGATGTATTGTATCGCAGTCCAGGAGATTATTAATATTAAACCTAACTATTTAAGTGTCTTTTCTTTACCATTCCTCGTTACAAACAATTCCTAGATAAAACGGAACTTAGCTCCCTAAGTACCCCGAGGAGTATTGTATCCGTCCCAGGGATTGATTCATATTAAACCTATTTAGGTTTTTTCTGCTGTCCATATCCTCGGTGTTACAGGCCTAGATAAAACTGAACTTAGCTCTCCCTAAGTACCCGAGGATGTATTTACCTGGTCCAGGAAGATTATTAATATTACCTTATTTAGTTCTTTCTGTACCATATCCTCAGTTACATGGCCTAGATAAAAACTGAACTTAGCTCCCTAAGTACCCGAGGATGTTTCTTTTATTCTGGGTCCAGGAGATTTATTATATTACCTTATTTTAGTTCTCTTTCTGATACATATCCTCGGTTACAATGGTCCTAGATAAACTGAACTTACTCCCTAAGGCCCGATGATGTAGATTATATCCGGTCCAGGATATTTATTAATAATTAACCTTACTTTGTTCTTTTCTGTACCATAAGCCTCGTTACAATGTCTAAGAAAAACTAACTTAGCTCCCTAAGTAACCCCCGAGGATGTATTTCATCCTGTCCCGAAGAATTTATTAAGTAAACCCATTATTTTAGTTCTTTCATGTACCATATCCTCAAGTTACAATGGCCTAGATAAAACTGGAACTTAGCTCCCTAAGGACCCGAGGATGTAGATATCCGGTCCAGGAAGATTTATTAATATTACCCTTATTTGTTTCTTTCTCTCCTTTCTGATACATATCTCAGTACAATTTCCTAGAATAAACTGAACTAGCATCCCTAAGTACCCCGAGATGTATGTTAATCGGGTCAGGAGATTTTATTAATATTACCCTTATTTCGTTTCTTTCTGTACCATATCCATCACCAAGTTAACAAAATGCCTCGATAAAAATGAACTTACTCCCTAAGTACCCGAGGATGTCTTTTCTCCGGTCCAGGAGATTTATTATATTAACCTTATGTATTCTTTCTTCACCATATCCCGGTTACATGGCCTAGATAAACTGAACTTATCTCATATTACCTCCGAGGATTATTTTTCCCGGTCCGGAATTTTATTAATATTGAACCTTATTTAGTTCTTCTGTCCATATCCTCGGTTAATGGCCTAGATAAAACTGACTTAGCTCAATAAGTACCCCCAGGATGTATTTTCTCTGGTCCAGGAGATTTTATTAATATTAACCTTCTTTAGTTCTTTCTGTACCATATCCCGCGGTTACAATGGCCTAGATAAAACTGAACTTAGCTCCCTAAGTACCCCCCGATGATGTATTATTAGTCCGTTCCAGGAGATTTATTAATAATTACCCTTCCTTTAGTTTTCTGTCGTACCATAAGTCTCGTTTAACAGTGGCCTAGATAAAACTGACTTAGCTCCCTAAGTACCACGAGGATGTATTTTATCCGGTCCAGTCCAGATTATTAATATTAACCTATTTTAGTTCTTTCTGTACCCCCATTCCTCAGTTCCATGGCCTAATAAAACTGAACTTAGCCTCCCTAAGTACCAGAGGAGTATTTATTAATCCGTTCCACGAATTTATTTATTAACCTTATGTAGTTCGTCTTCTGTACCATATCCTCGGTTAACAAAGTGCAACTTGAATCTTATACCATATTGCTACTATACTCTATGATATCTGTACTTGATCTTCTATAGTGTAGCCGAGGAAAAAAATTATTCCAAGACATTATGCTTTAAATTTTATCGCCATCCTCCGATACTAACTTTCCCATTCATTAATGGTGGCCCACATTCTCCGTCCTACATCTTCTTACTATTAATATACCTTAAAAAAATGTTAAGGCTCGTGGGGGAATGCTTGTTCAGCTTCCTAACTTTCCATTATTCATTTGAGCTATTTGATTCTTTCTTCTTACCTCCTTTTTCCCGTTTTTAATAATCCCTAAAGGCCAATTTCCGTTCCCTCTGCCTTGGTCACGGTCTTTAATATGCCTTTTTCCTTTTCTTCCTTACCATTTTTGCCCTCTTTACAATCAGAATTCAGCCACATTGCGCGGATTTTTATTTTTATTTACATTATTTCTCCCAAGGGGATAAATTTAATGTGACTGGCTTAAAATCCCCTTGACCCCAGTTCCCTTCTGTTCAGTACCTTACCCTGATAATCATTATCCCAGTTTATACTCCAGTATATACGGTACCTCTTGACTTCTGTTCATTTACCTTTAACCTGATACTACATTCTCCCAGTTTATATACTCAGTATTACGGTATACTCTAGTATGACTTTCTGTTTCATAACCTTTAACCTGATAATCAGAATCCCCGTTTATACACCGTATATAAGCGGTACCTCCTATCGATGACTTCGGTTCAGTAACCTTTACCTGATAATCATTATCCCAGTTTATACTCCGTATATACGGTATACTCTATGACTTCTGTTCGGATACCTTTCCCTGATCATACAATTATCCACAGTTTATAACTCCAGTATACTAGGTACACTCTATGACTTTCTTATTACTTCTTGTTTTCAGTATCCTTTACCTATAATACATTTATCCCAGTTGTATACTCCGTATATGACGGTACCCTGTATGACTTCTGTTCAGTACCTTTACCTGATACTACTAATCTCAGTTTATACTCCAGTATAATACGGTGATACTCTATGACTTCTGTTCAGTAAACCGTTCCTGATTACATTATCCCAGTTTATACTCCAGTATAGACTGTACACCTATGACTTCTGTTTCAGTACCTTTACCCTGATAATACTTATCCCCAGTTTATCTCCAGTATAATACGGTACACTCTATGACTTCTGTTCGTACCTTTACCTGCATAATACATTATCCCAGTTATACTCCAGTATATACGGTCATACCTATGACTTCTGTTCAGTACCTTACCTGATATACAAATTATCCCAGTTGACATTCTAAGAGCTCTGCCTTTAACCCTGGGAAAATTTTGCTTTCCTTCCTGAAATTAAAAGTCTTTGTTAACCCAGCCGCAAACTTTTACTTTCGATAAACAAAGTCCAAAACGCCACTATTTCATGTCACTATTCCCTAAGCCTCCGTTACCTTTATATCTAATAATTTGCGCGCTCAAATCCAATGTTAGATATTACCAGAATCCAACAGAGGCTCCTTTTTCTAGTAGGGGAACCTCAACCCCTGTGAGAGCAATTATGCTGCGCAAATTCAGGAACTCATCGTCTTTTTCTGTGATGGCAGTTCCACCCCACCACCACCCAATTAATGTCCGGGTAATGGAAGTCCCCCCTAAATGAGCACACTACACCAATCATTCAGGGTATTAAAGTCCCCCATAATGAGTCAACTCCACCATCAATGTCAGGTATTAGCCCCCATAATGAGTACCTCCACCACAATGTCAGGGTAATTAAAAAGTCCCCCATAATGGAGCACCTCCCCAAATTGCAGCCCTTGCCACTGCATCTAAGTTGACTCACCTCCTTTCTGCTAAGCATTTGGCGGCTTATAGCAACACGCACATGACATTACCCCCCCCCACCTACCCACCACCCCTTTTCTGTTGCCTAATTCCACCCAATATTGCCCTCCACTTTATCATCCATATCCACCAGCTGATCTCTTCTTTTAAATTTGGGGCTTCATTCTTTTGTAACATATACACATACCTCCTCCCCCTTTCCTTTTTTTTCCTGTCCTGCCTAACAAAGGCATACCTTCTTATTTACAACAGCCCATCCGGGAGAACTGTTCAAAACCCACGTTTCTTTCTGCTATCCTATTCTCATACTTTTTCATTCATTCAATGCCATCATTTCCAATTCACGCCTTTCAGCCAGGGCTTTCGCATTTGCAAACATACATTTAGATTATGATCCTGTAATTTTTCGTACACTTTTGATACACTTCCGCCCCTATCCCCTTATGCTAGCCCCACCCCCCTTTCCCTCCCCACCACTGGCCTATCTACACCCTGCTTTCCTCCTGGACAATCTATCCCAGTGAGACTTGCTAATCAACCCTCCCCCCCCAAACCTAGTTTAATAAATCCTCCTCCAACCCTCTTGCCATCTTCTCCCCCTAAACAGCTTCCCACCATCATTGAGTGAAACCCATCCTACTAAAGAGCCTGTAGCCGACATCAAAGTAGCCCAGTTCTCAATAATAAACCCAAACCTTCTTCTTACCCACTCTCTTAGCCACGCATTACTACTCCTGATCTCCCGCTGTCTCCCTGCTTAGCACGTGGCTTGGCGGTAGTATGTTCTGAAAACCTACCCTGGAGGCCTTGCCTTTTCTCTTGGCCCCTAGTTTCAAATCAATGTTTAAGGAAGGACCGTCACCTCCACTCTAACTTTGTCATTTGCAAACCAATGTTAACCAAGACCGCCGGGTTCACAACACCCGGCCCCACCCAATAATCTGTCTACACCGATTCCACCACACTTATGCCGACGCCTTCACCAGTCAGGCAACACCAGTTTCGGCATGTAGGGTCCTTTGGGCTGCAGATTTAACCCATCTACCTTCCTTATAAGGAGTCCCCTACCACTACCAACCTGCTTGCATCCGACGGCCCTTCTGTTCCGCCTCCCTTGTATCAGAGATGGCAGTCCCCTGGGTATCTAATCTCCTACTTACTGTAAATATAATTAATTATAAGCACTGAGTAGTTCTGTGTCCAATATAAGGTACAGGCACATCGACTGATTATACAGGGAACTCTTGGGTACCACTCATGTATTTACGGGATGATGTTCCCCTACTGTAAAATTATAAGGATATTAGAAGTCACTGAGGAGTTCTGTGTCTATATAAAAGCACTAGGCCGGATGCCGAGTGCCTTTTATACAGGCCATCGGAATCCGGCCCTGTATAACTCATCTTTCCAGTGTTACCTTTCTATGGACACGAACTCCCTCAGTGACTTCTACTTCCTTATAATTTACAGTAGGGGATAATTATCCCTTAACTAACATGCGTGGTACCCAATTTCCCTTTATCTCAGTGCTGTGTCCTTGTACCTTTATCTAGAGCACAGATCTCCTCACTGACTTGTAATATCCTTATAATTTACAGTAGGGATACATATCCCGTAATACATGAGTGGTAACCCAGAGTTCCCTGTATAACTCAGTCTGCTGTCCTTGTACCTTTTATATGGCCACCGAACTCCTCGTGACTTCCTAATATCCTTACATAATTTTAGTACAGTAGGGGATACATTATTCCCTTATAATACATTTTGGTACCCAGAAGTTTCCCTGTAATAACTCATCGGTGTCCTTGTACCTTTTCATGGACACAGAACCCCTCAGTGACTTCTATATCCTTATAAATTTAACAGTAGGGGATACCGTATCCCTTAAATACAATGAGTGGTACCCAGAGTTCCCTGTATAACTCAGTCTGTGTCCTTGTACCTTTATATAGACACATACTCCCTCACTGACTTCCTATAATCCTTATACTTTACCAGTAGGGTATACATTATCCGTATATAATGAGTGGTACCAGAGTTCCCTGTATAACTCAGTCTGTGTCCTGTACCTTTATACAGACCAGAATTCCTCAGTGACTTCTAATATCCTTATAATTTACAGTAGGGGATACATTATCCCTTATAATAAACATGGCAGTAACAGGTAGGAGATTACAATTACTTTTAAACACGAGTCCTTTAAAAAGCAGCTTTTCAAACCATTTCCCGGCAATTATATTACTATAATGGAGACATTACATTCATTATAACAAGGACTTACCATCTCCTTGTGGTTGGGGTAATAGGTCTGCTCGATTAAAGGGAATTTGTCAGGTCCTAGAAGTTTGTGGGTTGCGACCAGCTGGGAGAACTGCAGAGAGGAAGGAAAGGGTTAAAGATCCACCATGTAACACACACTAGAGATTAAAGGCAACATTGTCTCATAACAGCCGATTAGTAGTTCTCAGCTACAGCCTTCTTGTTCAATACTACAAGGAGATATATATATATATATATATATATATTATCCGAACTTTCACTCCTGGACACTGTAAATGGTCAGTGAGAATACGAGAAACTCAGAGCTATGGACAGGGTAAGTATAACGGATCTTGATTTCAGGGGGTCTAATAACCAAATACAAAATGTCATTTCTTCGGCCCTCCCTCCTTTTCCGGTTAAAAGGAGTGACCCTCTCCGTGGGGTCCGGTGTAAGGAGTGAGTGACTCCTCGTGGTGTCGGTTAAGGAGGAGTGACCTCTCCAGTGGGGTCCGTTTGGAGGAGTGAACTCCTCCGTTGTGCCTGGTTAAGGAGGATGACCCTCTCCCGTGGTCCGTTACGAGAGTGACCTCTCCGTGGGTCTGGTTTAAGGAGGAGTGACCTCTCATATAAAGGTACAAGGACACAGACTGAGTTATACAGGGAACTCTGGGTACCACTCATGTATTATAAGGATAATGTATCCCCTACTGTAAATTATAAGGATATTAGAAGTCACTGAGGAATTCTGTGTCTATATAAAGGTACAAGGACACAGACTGAGTTATACAGGGAACTCTGGGTACCACTCATGTATTATAAGGATAATGTATCCCCTACTGTAAATTATAAGGATATTAGAAGTCACTGAGGAGTTCTGTGTCTATATAAAGGTACAAGGACACAGACTGAGTTATACAGGGAACGCTGGGTACCACCACTCCATGTATTAATAAGGGATATGTATCCCCTACTGTAAATTATCAGGATAATCGAAGTCACTGAGGAGTTCTGTGTACGTATATAAGTACAAGGACACAAACTGAGTTATACCCAAAAGGGGAACCTGGTTACCACTCTTTTATTATAAGGGGATATTTATCACCACTGTAAATTATAGATGATATTAAAGTCCCGTAGAGATTCTGTGGTCTATATAAAGGTAAAGACCAGACCGAGGTATAGTACAGAGGGAACTCTGTGGTACCACCATGTATTAAAAGGGATAATGTTAATCTCCCCTACTGTAAATTAAGGATTTAGAATCACTGAGGAGTTCTGTGTCATATAAAGTACAAGACCCGACTGAGTTATATACAGGAACCTGGGTACCACTCATTATTATAAGGGATAATGTATCCCCTACTGTAAATTATGGAATTTAGAAGTCACTGAGGATTTCTGTTCTATATAAAGGTACAGGACACAGCACTGAGTTTCTACAGTGGAACTCTGGGTTCCACTCATGTATTATAAGGGATAATGTTTCCCCTACTGTAAATTATAAGGATATTAGAAGTCCACTGAGGATTCTGTGTCTATATAAGTACAAGGCAAGACTGAGTTATACAGTGACTCTGGGTACCATCATGTATTATAAGGGATAATGTATCCCCTACTATTGTCAATTATAGGAATATTAGAAGTCACTGAGGAGTTCTGTGTCTATATAAAAGGTACAAGACACAGACTGAGTTATACAGGGAACTCTGGTACCACTCATGTATTATAGGGATAATGTATCCCTACGGTAAATTATAAGGATATTAGAAGTCACTGAGGAGTTCTGTGTCTATATAAAGGTTACAAGGACCAGACTGAGTTATAGGAACTCTGGGTACCAACTCATTATTATAATGGTAATGTATCCCCTACTGTAAATTATAAGGATAATTAAAGTCACTGAGGAGTTCTGTGTCTATAGAAAGTTACAAGGACACAGACTGAGTTATACAGGGAACTCTGGTAACAACTCATGTATTATAAGGGATAATGTATCCCCTACGTAAATTATCAGGATAAATTAGAAGTCACTGAGGAGTTCTGTGTCCATATCAAGGTACAAGACACAGACTGAGTGTTACAGGGAACTCTGGACCTACCACTCATGTATTATAGGATAATGTATCCCCAACTGTAAATTATAAGGATATAGAGAGTCACTGAGGAGTTCTGTGTCTATATAAAGGTACAGACACAGACCTGAGTTATACAGGGACTCTGGGACCACTCATGTATTTAAGGATAATGTATCCCCTACTGTAAATATAAGGATATTAGAAGTGCACTCGAGGATTTCTGTGTCTATATAAAGGTACAAGGACACAGAACTGAGTTTATACAGGGAACTCTGGGTACCACTCATGTATTTAAGGTATGTCATCCCCTACTGTAATTATAAGGATATTTAGAAGTCACTGAGGAGTTCTGTGTCTATATAAAGGTACAGGACACAGCCTGAGTTATACAGTGAACTCTGGTAACCAACCGTATTATAAGGGATAATGGTATCCCCTAACTAGTAAATTATAAGGATTTAGAAGGTCACTGAGATTCTGTTCATATAAATGGAAACTGACACATACTGATGTTATACACGGGAATCTGGGTACCACTCAATGTATATAAGGATAATGTAGCCCCTACTGTAAATTATAGGATAATTAAAGTCCTGAGGAAGTTTGTGTCTATATAAGGTACAAGGACCCGCTGGTTTATACAGGGACTCTGGGTAACCCACTCTGGATTATAAGGGATAATGTATCCCCTACTGTGAACCATTATCAGAGTATTAAAGTCCCCCCTGATGAGTTCTGTGTCCTATAAAGGTAAGGACAAGACTGAGTTAACAGGAACTCTGGGTACCCACTCATGTATATAAAGGATATGTATCCCCCCTGTAAATTAAAGGATATTAGAAGGCACTGAGGAGTTTCGTGTTCTATATAAAGGTACCAAGGACACGACTGAGTTATACAGGGAACTCTGGTACCACTCATGTATTACGGATAAATGTATCCCCTACTGTAATTATAAGGATATTAGAAGTCACTGAGTTCTTCTGTGCTATATAAGAGTACGAAGGACACAGACTGAGTTTAACAGGGAACTCTGGGTACAACTCCATGTCATTATAATGGATAATTATCCCCCCCCTACTGTAATTATAAGATATTAAGAATCACTAGGGAGTTCTGTGTCCTATATAAAGGTACAAGGACACAGACTGAGTTATACAGGGAACTCTGGGTACCCCCATGTATTACAGGGTATGTCTCCCCACGACTGTACATTATAAGGTATATTCAGAAGTCACTGAGGAGTTCTGTGTCTATCAATAAAGGTACAAGGACACGAGCTGAGTTATACCGGGAACTTGGTTACCACTCATTATTATAGGGATATGTATCCCCCCTGTAATTATAAGGATATTAGCAGGTCACTGAGAGTTCTTTCTATATATAGGTAACAAGGACACAGACTGATTTATACAGGGAATCTGCCGGTACCACCATGTATTAGACAGGTATATGTATCCCCCTACTGTAAATATAGGATATTAGAAGTCACTGAGTAGTTCTGTGTCTATATAAAGGTACAAGGACACAGACTGATTTATACAGGTGACCTGCTGGGTACCACTCATGTATTAAACTAAGGGTAATGTATCTCCCTAACTTTAAATTAATAAGGATATTAGAAGTCACTGAGACTTCTGGTCTATATAAAGGTACAAGGACACAGACTGAGTTATATACAGGAACTCTGGGTACCACTCATTAGTATAAGGGATATGTATCCCCTACTGTAAATTGTAGATATTGAAGTCACTGAGAGTTTCTGTGTCTTATAAGGTACAAAAAAGGAACAAGACTGAGTTATCACGGGAACTCTGGGTACCACTCAAGTATTATAAGGGATATGTATCCCACTGTAAATTATAAGGATATTAGAATCCACTGAGAGATTCTGTGTCTATATACAGGTCAAGGACACAGACTGAGTTATACGGGAACTCTGGTACCACTCATGTATTAGTAAGGATAATGTATCCCCTACTGTAAATTATAAGGATATTAGAAGTCACTGGAGGATTCTGTGTCTATATAAAGGTACAAGGACACAGACTGATGTTATACAGGGAACTCTGGGTACCATCATGTATTTATAGGGATATGTATCCCTACTGTAATATATAGATATTAGAAGTCACTGAGGATTCTGTGTCTATATAAAGGTACAAGGAACCCACGAGTTATACTGTAACTCTGGGTACCACTCATGTTATAAGGGATAATGTTATCCCCTACCTGTAAATTAAGGATATTAGAAGTCCTGAGAGTTCTGTGTCTATATAAGGTTACAAGGACACAGACTGAGTTATACAGGGAACTCTGGGTACCACTCATGTATTATAAGGATAATGTATCTCCCCTACTGTAAATTATAAGATATTAGAAGTCACTGAGGACTTCTGTGTCTATATAAGGTACAAGGACACAGACTGGTTATACGGGGAACTCTGGGTACCACTCATGTTATATAAGGGATAATGTATCCCCCACTGTAAATATAGGATATTAAAGTCCACTGAGAGTTCTGTTGTCTATATAAGGTACCGCGGACGACTGAGTTATACAGGGAACTCGTGGTACCCACTCATGTATTATAAGGATAATGTATCCCTACTGTAATTTATAAGGATATTAGAAGTCACTGAGGAATTCTGTGTCTATATAAAGGACAAGGCACAGACTGAGTTTACAGGAACTTCTGGGTACCACTCTGTATATTACGGATAATGTATCCCCTACTGTAAATTATAAGGAATTAGAAGTCACTGAGGAAGTTCTGTGTCTATATAAAGGTACAAGGACACAGGCTGAGTTATACAGGGAACTCTGGGTACCACTCATGTATTTAGGATAATGTATCCCTACTGTAAATTATAAGAATTTGAAGTCACTGAGGAGTTCTGTGTCTATATAAAGGTACAAGGACACAGACTGAGTTATACAGGGAACTCTGGGTACTATGTAATCTATAGGGAAATTATCCCCTACTGTAAATTATAAGGATATTAGAGGGTCACTGATGATAGTTGCTTTCTGTGTCATATAAAGGTACAAGGAAACCAGAACTGAGTTATACAGGACAGAACTCTGGGTTACCACTCAATGTATTCATAAGTAAGGATTATATGTTTCGCCTACTACCTCTCGCTCTATGTAATTATAAAGGAGATTAGACAGTCACTGGGCTTCTGTGTCTAGTTAATACAAGGTACACGACAACAGCGAGGTTATACCTGAACGCTGGGTACCCACTACATGACTAATTATAAGGATAAATGTATCCACTACTGTAAATTATAAAAAGGATATTAGAAGTCACTGAGGGAGTTCGTGTTCTATAAAAGGTACAACAGGACCACAGGACTGAGTATACAGGGAAACTCCTGGCGGTACCACGTGTAGTTCTCCTCTCTGTATCTCGGTGGATTTTGTTGGTTTCTTGCCCAATCGTACGTTTAGTTTTGGTTTATTCGGTTTATTTTCTGTTTTTTGTGAAGTAAACAGGACATGTTTTTATTGTTTATTTTGGATTTTTTGTGGGGATTTCCACCCCCATGACTGTCTTAGCCAGCTCAGTGGGCCTGGGGAAGGGACAGCAGAAACTCCAGCCCCAGGCTTCTGGGCCTATAAACCATGTACAGTGCAAGGGGAAAGCTGTGTTGCCAAACCCAAGGGAAGAGCTGGTCAGGTGGGAGAGGATTGAGAAGTGTTTTCTTGCCTCTGACTGAAGGTAAATCCCCAGGTGGCCCCGTTGTTCTCGTCAGCAACACGGCGGCGTCTGTGGCCCTCACGGCAGTGGAGAAGGACCGGACGGCTCCTGGTAAAAACCCTGGAACAGATGGAAGGCAATGGACCCTGGACCCCCCAGATGCCAAGGTAAGCCCAAGGGCAGCATGTGGAGGGGGGGCGAAAACCCCTTTAATGCTGCAAAGGCCCTGTATGTTCTGGACCCGGGTGGAAATTTGAGCCCCAGGCTTTGCGGCCTCTCTAAGGATCCTGTTTTGTTAAGAATCGCACATCAATAGCACTGGGAAGGTTCAAAGGCAATGAAAGCCCAAACAGTCCCTTTAAATGACTGTATGAGACTGGAGGAGGAAGGCACGGCATTGTTACAGGAGCTTAAAGGGTAGTATAACCTCCTGTCAGTCGCAGCTAACGCAGACAGGATGCGGCTGGGTTACAGCCGCCTGGGTTCCCTTTTATACCAAATCGCAGGTGGTGTGGAAGAAGGCCAAGCGATGAAGGACATGCTCTGTTAAGAGGGAAAGAGGACAGAATGTCCTCCACGCTCTCGAATCCTCTCCAAAACACAGAGCACAAAACAGATAGAAGCTGAGATCTAGTTGGCTCTATAAAGGAACTGGGGCCCTGGAGGGAGGTTTTACAGAATAAAGGAGATGGTATCCGCAGAATGCATGGATAATTTAAAGGGGACGTACCGTACAGAACACAGCGCGCGGTACATCCAGTGACATGATGACATCTAGGTGACGGGGTACCGTACAGACACAGCGTGGCGGTGACATCCAGTGACATGATGACATCAGGAGTGACGGTGTACGTACATAACAAAGCGGCGGTGACATCCCAGTTACATGATTGACATCAGAGAGTGAACGTGTACCGAACAGAACACAACGCTACGGTGACATCCAGTGACATGATGAACATCAGAGAGTGACTTTGTAACCGTACAGAACACAGCGTGCAGTGCCATCCAGTACATGGAATGACATCGAGAAGTGACGGTGTACCGTACAATAACACGCGTGCGGTTACATCCGTTACATGATGACATCAAGAGTGACGTGACCTACGCACAGCGCGCGGTGACTTCCATTGACATATGACATCAGAGAGTGACTGTGTTATACCGTACCGAACACAGCGGCAAGGCCATCCATTGACTGATGACATCAGAGAGGAGCGGGGAAAGACTCGACCATCCCAGAGCAGGATGAAAAGCCACAAAATCAAAAGCAAGCAAATGTGTTTCACAGCTCTGAGGACTTAGAGCCCAGAACATCCATAGGGACAGAGAACCCCCAATATTGGACCCGAGGAAGAGTTCCCCCTTTACAACCCTGAAACAACCCAGTACGCAACTTCCAGTTCCAGCCGGTGTGAATGGTTTGATGGGGGGGGGGGGGGGGTGTGAGTGAGGGGTTGGAGGGGAGGTGAGTGCAGGGTGGAAGGTGCGAGAGTGATGGAAGATGGCAGGATAGCGCGTACACTGGATAAGATTTGGTGGCGGTGGTGGTGGCACGCTGTGGTGGCGGTGAGTGAATAAAGTCTCAGGCCGTACCCCGGCCTAGTGTTGTGAATAATGTTCGGTTCTGGGTTCTGGGAGAAACGGAGGCTTTTTTTGCAGGTTTAGACACCGGGTCTTGGAGTGTTTTTAGAATGAGAATGTGGATTAAAGTGATGTGTGACGGGGGAGGCAGAGAAAGCCCGGTGAGGGACTATATTTGTCGGGACTCGTTTGTTGAAATGTTGTAAGTTCCCACCTAGTAATATCTTGGGGGTGGTCACACAATCACAACGGAGTTCGATTTAGGGTTCAAATGCAGGAAGACGTTGGAGGAATCTGGAGAATTTATGAAAATAAAGGTCCGGATCCCTCTGGGATTCTATTTCGGGTCATTCCGGTACTCGTCGGAGACCAAGACAGTGACTTGTCCTGAAGAATGAGCAATCCAAAATCCCACGCCGGACGACAATCTATGGTGTGGTTCAGAGACAGTGCACTGTATTTTCCCCTCTGGACAAATCTAATGGACACGTTTTCGGAAGCTGGACGGGGGGCTGGAATGCCAAGGTCAAGTTAACATCATTGATAATGTTCCAAACGAGACATGACCATCTTTTTTTTATGTAAGGAAAGTGTTCTATGTTTATTATGTTTGGTCACCCAGGCAAATGTACAAATGTGGGTCACTACACACTTTGCCAGAGGTGGTTGGCAGTGTCTAGATCTAATGTGTGCCATGTGTGGGGTGTTGGGGCCGTGGCAAGCTGACTGCACCAAAGTCAGGTGTAACTTTTGTGGTAGGTTTGCCGATATGCACCGTAAGAGTGCCCAGAACTTGGCACAATTTATTAGCACAGTCCCCTGACTTGGGGAGGCAGATTTACAAAGGGCCTTGGTCCCCCCCTGGTGAGGGTACAAGTAGGCGCAGCCCCATGAGTGCCCCCAATATGGAAACATCTACCCGGGTAATCGAAGGGA
This sequence comes from Hymenochirus boettgeri, assembly GCA_019447015.1. Classification (NCBI taxonomy): domain Eukaryota; kingdom Metazoa; phylum Chordata; class Amphibia; order Anura; family Pipidae; genus Hymenochirus; species Hymenochirus boettgeri. Next base: position 159,056 of record JAACNH010000437.1, on the reverse strand, counting down.
AAGCATCGCCTCGTGCTTCAAGGAGAAATAAAACCAAGAGCCAAAAGGATTGTTGGGAACAGTAAATCAAAGGGCAAAAAGGCGAACGAAAGTTTTTACAGTGATAACTGCCATAAATAGGGTGTCTTATCCGATGATGACCTACCTGGGCTGTAAAAGGTAGAGGGGGAGAAGAGCTAGAGAGGAGGGAAGGTAGGACAGAGGCGTGATTGAATTCCCCTTTATTGTCTGAGGCTGAGGAGCAGACTGGTTCTAGCCCCCCTACCCCCAGACCCCCAAATAAAACAACCACAGGGAGAAGAGGAAGAGTGATCCTTTAGTGGAAGGGGGACCCTCTGTCTCATCCCAGCCCATTTTAAGAAGAAGCGCCCTTGGTGACAGTTTCAGGGGAGGAAACACAATCTAAAAAAAAAAAAACAAATGGCGGTACAAATTATTTTAACTTACTACTGGGAATGTGTGTAGTAATCAAGGCAGTAAATCGTCGATTTGTAGCTTTTGATAAACTTGCATCCTCGATTCTGATTTGATTTTTCCTGTCATCCTTCAGGAGACGAGACTTGCCACGAAGGCTGATCTTCGGCAAAGCCTACATCCTAATGGCGCAGTGACCTTCTTTTTGGTCATAGCAGAGATATCTACAGGTGTGGGTATCCCTCTTCAAAGGTGGGCTAAATGTGATAACATCGATTCCTCGAAATTCAGGTGGTAGGTGTTTATTATGGATGTTCCTTGAGCGGAAGGAAAGTTAGACTAATTAACATCTATGTCCCACATCCTTCACCTTAGAGAGGGCCCTTGCTAACAGAATTCAACCTTACCCTGTTCACATCACTTTCAGTTGTTTTTTGCTGGGGACTTTAAATCCTGTTCTGAGGCAAGTTAATAAAGTGGGGAAGTGGTCATGTTGCAGAACATCATAGACATCAGGCCTATCGATGTGGCCACTACGAACAACCGAAGGCCCAACATACCTATTTAGGGGCAAACAAAGTAGATCGATAGACATGGTCTTTACAGGGGTAGTGTTTTACAGGTGCCTGTTGAGGTCTTCACAGAGGTGAGGGACTCTTTAGTAGAATTTTCAGACCATCTGGCTCTCTCCTTTCTTCTGTGGGGGGTTCCATCTTCCCCGAAAGAGGCAAGGACTATGGCGGCTTAGGGGGATTCCCTGCTGATGGTTCGTGATAGTCCTTTGAACACTCCCTTCGGTGTGAGTTGCAGGGCAGATTTTTACGATTCAGTGTCAGAGTGGTGGATGAGGCCAAGTAGACATTCCGGGCTTCTCCAAAAGCTAGCTGACAAGGGAGGTAAAAAAATAAAAAACTACCAACCCTTCAAAGAGGCTAGAGTCTCTTTCTCAAACAGGGTGGATAAGGAGAATAGCCCAGCTGAAAGCACAGATAAAGCAGCCAGTATAGAGTCTCTACAAGTCTTTGGTTCAAGAGAGAGACTATTGGATGTTGTCACTCGTCCAGATATCCCTTTGTAAAACTGTCAAGAAGCAGCTAGTTAAGAATTGGTGACAAGGCCTTGTTTGACGCTCATTGGACTTTACCTCTACTATGAAGGGAGGGAAGCTTGAGTGTCATAGGGTCGGACTACTATGGCGGCCTTGTTTGGGGTCGGAAGGCTTTGATAGGGAGAAGAATGAAGGCCCTTTTTGGAAACAACCCAGTTTCTGATGTGAAGACTTTGGGGGATTGTTTTTTTTTACTCCTTTGATACAGGAAATTTCTGAGATGAGTCAGGGCTGCTATGGGAAGTCTGATAGAAAAGAAGTCCCAGGGTTCCAGAATGGTCTACGGCCAGTTTTATTTAAAATTTTAAAGATCAGTTTGTCCCCTGTCCTTGGCGGCGGTCTTTAGAGATGCCGGGGAAGAGGCGTGCTGCCCCCTCCATGAGGAATCCTCTCTCTCCTGTTATCGAAGGGGTTATAGTTTCGGTATCCTAATCACCTTGAGAATTGGGAGCCCAATTGCCGCTTCTTAATACGGACAGGAAATTCTCGCAAAGATATTTTTTTCTAGATTGATTTTTTTTTTCAGGGCCTTGTTGTCGGATAGTCAATTCTGCACGGTGAAAGGGCGGAGAGCATTTTCGGGACTGCGCTATCCATTAGAGAAGCCTTAGAACAGCAAAACTCTTCATTTGGGTTTGCTACCATCTGTCCCTAGTCAGCAAAAGCATTACCCGAGTGGACCATGAATACCTTGGGCTACTTTTGATAAAGTAACGGCATTCCGTGGGAGTTGTGTTAGATGTTTCGGATTTTATAACGGGGGCCTGAGGTTCCCACTTGTAATGGATCGAGGTGAAGTTTTGGGTGGAGCGGGGTGAGGCAGGGTTCCCTTTGAGCCCCTCTTCTGTGATGTTTTTTGCTGTGGAGCCTTTCTGCGGAGGCTGCATTGGGGGGGGTCTCCGGGGAATTTCATTCCCCACTGTCAGCCTTTCAGATCAGTAGCCTACGGGACGTGTGCACGGTGGTAATCATCTCTCTTCCGGGGGAGGAGAGAGAGCTTACTGAGACTATCATAAGTTACTCTGAGGCCGTCCGGGTCTCAGGTCACATGGCCAATTCGGAAGCTCTATGGCCGGTGGACAGTGAGGCCAAGTTTTCAGCTCTGGATACCCAAACTGCCCATCGTCAGGTTAAGATTTTGGGATTAAAATTCGGGAGGGCTGATAACGCCAGTTTAATTGGGGAAGAAGTTGTAAGTGAATACAAAGGTACAGCGATGGAAGTCTTGAGTCTGTCCTATAGGGAAAAAAAAGGTGAAGCTCCTACAAACCTAACCTGATATCCAGTATTTTTTTTTGTGTCTTGTGTGTACCCTTTGCCAGAAGGTTTCTTCTTCTTCTACCAGAATCCATGTCTTTTCTTTCAGCCTTGTCTTGGGGAAATAACTCAACCCAGTGAAAAGAAGGGATTGTTTACCGTACACAGAAAGAGGGTGGGTTGACGTCCTTGTCCGTGCTTTCCTTTTCTTTGGCACTATGTTCTATAAAGTTTAACTTCGGTAAACATAGGTCAAGGAAATGGTTTGCGTGGGGAAATTACATCAGGAGTTGGGGTAGGCCTCTCTTAAAGCTTGGATAGATGGCTGTAGTGGGAGGTAGATTCGGGTGCAACCTGGTCGTCCTCCCACCGCACCTCAAACTTGCAACTGAAGCTTTGGAGGAGAATTGGACAATTGAATGGACAAACTGGATTTCAGCCATCCAGGAAGGAGATTTATAGGAGGGTTCTGGCCTATTTCACTGTTCCTCCGCTCTAAGGACTGTGTTGAAGGAGACCCTCGAGTCGAGGTCTACAGTGGCTTCATGATTTAGGATCCCTCCAAAATACTTTGATCTAAACTGGCGCGCCTGCAGTGAAAAGCTGTTTTGCGAGGTAATGTCAAGTATCTCAATATTGAGTCCCCAACTGCCAGTGGGGCTGTGCTTAGAAGAAAGTCAAACACACTTTCTTGGTAAATGTGCCCTGTTTACTAAAAGATGTGCAAACTAGGTTAGCAAACGTCCTTCATGTTAAATTCCTGTCATCACTTTGTTATGGGGACATGGCTGTAACATCTACATGTTTAGTTAATACTGTTTCTTTAAGGCATAGAGGCAAGCTGGGAAAAGGGTCAGTATCAGGAAGTAAGCTAGGGAATAGCATGGGATGAGAAAGTGTGATGTACCTGTTGCTCTGTGTGAATAAATCAAGTTCCCTCTACATTCCAAGTGTTTTCTTGCTCTTGAACAATATAACAAGGGAGACATAACAACTGGCGACGAGGATTAAAGACTTTAACCCTGTGAGTACCAGCATACTTACCATTGTGACTACCTGTACCAGTCCTGCATTCTGTGTCTATATAAGTACAAGGACCACAGTACTGAGTTATACCACGGAATCTGTACCACTCCATGTATTATAAGGGATAATGTTCCCCTACTAACAATTATAGGATATTTAGAAGTCACTGAGGAGTCTCTGTGTCCATATCAAAGGTAACAAGGCCAGACGAGTTATACAGTGGAACTCTGGGTACCACTCATTTATTCGGATAATGTATCCCTACTGTAAATTATAAGGAATTTAGAAGTCACTGAGGAGTTCTGTGTCATATAAAGGTACAACAGACAGACTGAGTTATACAGGGACGTCGGGTACCACTCATGTATTATAGGGATAATGTATCCCCTACTGTAAATTATAAGGATATAGAATCACTGAGGAGTTCTTGTCATATATAAGGTACAAGGACACAGACTGAGGTTAATACAGGGAACTCTGGGTACCACTCATGTATTATAAGGGATAATCGTACTCCCCTACTGTAAATTATAAGGATTAGAAGTCACGAGGAGCTTCTGTGTCTATATAAAGGTAAAGGACACAGACTGAGTTATAACAGGAACTCTGGGTACCACACTCATTATTATAAGGATAATGTATCCCCTACTGTAAATTATAAGGATATTAGCAAGTCACTGAGGATTCTGTGTCTATATAAAGGTACAAGGACAGACTGAGTTATACATGAACTCTGGGTACCACTCATGTATTATAGGATAAATGTATCCCCTACTGTAAATTATAAGGATATTAGAAGTCACTGAGAGTTCTGTGTCTATAAAGGTACAAGGACACAGACTAGTTTACAGGGAACTCTGGGTACCACTCATGTATTTAAGGGATATGTATCCCCTACTGTAAATTATAAGGATATTTAGAAGTCACTGAGGAGTTCTGTGTCTTATAAAAGGTACAGGACCAAGACTGAGTTATACAGGGAAACTCTGGGTACCACTCATGTATTTATAGGGATATGTTATCCCCTACTGTATTATAAGGATATTAGAAGCACTGAGGAGTTCTTTGTCTATATAAGGTACAAGGACACAGACTGAGTTATCCAGGGAACTCTGGGTACATCTCATGTATTTAAGGAATAATGTATCCCTACTTTGTACATTATAAGGATATTAAAGTCACTGAGGAGTTCTGTGTCTCTAAAAGTACAAGGACACAGACTGAGTTATACAGGGAACTCTGGGTACCACTCATACATGTATTATAAGGATAATGTATCCCCTACTGTAAAATTATAAGGATATTAGAAGTCACTGAGGAGTTCTGTGTCTATAAAGGTACAAGGACACAGACTGAGTTATACAGGGAACTCTGGTACCACTCATGTATTTATAAGGATAATTATATCCCTACTGTAAATTATAAGGATATTAAAGTCATGAGGCAGTTCTGTTTATATAAAGTCCAAAGGACACAGACTGAGTTATACAGGAACTCTGGGTAGACACTCATGTTATTATAAGGATAATGTATCCCCTACTGTAATTATAAGGATTTAGAAGTTCATGAGGAGTTCTGTGTCCATATAAGGTCCAAGGACACGACTGATTATACAGGGAACCTGGGTACCACTCTGTATTATAAGGATATGTATCCCCTACTGTAAATTATAAGTGATCTTAGAATCCACTGAGGAGTTTCTTGTGTCACCTATAAAAGGTACAAGGAACACAGACTGAGTATACAGGGAACTCTGGGTACCACCATGTATTATCAGGATAATGTTCACCCTACTGTAAATTATAAGGATATTAGAAGTCACTGAGGAGTTCGGTGTCTTATATAAGGTACAAGGACAACAAGACCGATGGTTATACGGGGGAAACTCTGGGTACCACTCATGTATTAAGGGATAATCCCCCCCTACTGAAATTAAAGGATAAAAGTCACTGAGGAGTTCTGTCCTGATATAAGGTACAAGGACACAGACTGATTAACAGGGAACTCTGGTACCCTCATGTATTATAAGGGATAATGTATCCCCTACCTGTAAATTATAAGGATATAGAAGTCACTGAGGATCTGTGTCTAATATAAGGTACAAGGACACAGACTGAGTTATCAGGGAACGTTGGTACCACTCATGTATTATAAGGGATATGTATTCCCTACTGTAAATAATAAGGATATTAGAAGTCACTGAGGAGTCTGTGTCTATATAAAGGTACACAGACCAGACTGAGTATATACAGGGAACTCTGGGTACCATCATGTATTATAGGGTAATGTATCCCCTACTGTAAAATTATAAGGATATTAGAAGTCACTGAGGAGATCTGTGTCTATATAAGGTACAAGGACACAGACTGAGTTATACAGGGAACTCTGGGTACCACTCATGTATTATAAGGATAAATGTATCCCCCTGTAAATTATAAGATATTAGAAGTCACTGAGGAGATCTGTGTCTATATAAAGGTACAAGACACCAGACTGAGTTATACAGGGACTCTGGGTACCACTCATGTATTATAAGGGATAGTTCCCCTACTGTAAATTATAAGGATCTTAGAGTCACTGAGGAGTTCTGTGTCTATATAAGGTACAAGGACACAGACTGAGTTATACAGGGAACTCTGGGTACCAACTCATGTATTATAAGGAGTAATTCCCCTACTGTAAATTATAAGGATATTGAAAGTCACTGAGGAGTTCTGTGCTTATAAAGGTACAAGGACACAGACTGAGTTATACAGGGAACTCTGGGTACCACTCATGTTTATAAGGTGATAATGTATCCCCTACTGTAAATTATAAGGTATTAGAGTCACTGAGGATTCTGTTTCTATATAAAGGTACAAGGACACAGACTGAGTTATACAGGGAACTCTGGGTACCACTCATGTATTATAAGATAATGTATCCCCTACTGTAAATTATAAGGATATTAGAAGTCACCTGAGGAGTTCTGTGTCATAATAAAGGTACAGACACAACTGAGTTATACAGGGAACTCTGGGTACCACTCATGTATATAAGATATGTATCCCCTACTGTAAATTATAAGGATAGTAGAAGTCACTGAGGAGTTCTGTGTCTATATAGGTACAAGGACACAGACTGAGTTTACAGGGAACTCTGGGTACCACCATGTATTATAAGGATTAATTTTACCCCTACTGTAATTATAAGATATTATAAATCACTTGAGGAGTTTCTGTGTCTATATAAGGTACAGGACACAGACTGAGTATACAGGGAACTCTGGGTACACTCATGTATTATAAGGGATAATTATCCCCTACTGTAATTATAAGGATTATTAGAAGTCACTGAGGAGATTCTGTGTCTATATAAAGGTACAAGGACACAGACTGATTTATACAGGGAACTCTGGGTACCACTCATGTATTATAAGGGATATGTATCCCCTACTGTACAATTATAAGGATTAGAAGTCACTGAGGAGTTTCTGTGTCTATATAAGGTACAAGGACAGACTGAGATATACAGGAACTCTGGGTACCACTCATGTATTATAAGGATATGTATCCCTACTGTAAATTATAAGGATATTAGAAGTCACTGAGGAGATCTGTGTCTATATAAAGTACAAGGACACAGACTGAGTTATACAGGGAACTCTGGGGTACCATCATGTATTATAAGGATAATGTATCCCTACTGTAAATTATAAGGATATTAAAGTCACTGAGGAGTCTGTGTCTATATAAAGGTACAAGGACACAGACTGAGTTATACAGGGAACTCTGGGTCCACTCATATTATAAGGGATAATGTATCCCCTACTGTAAATGTATAAGGATATTAGAGTCACTGAGGAGTCTGTGTCTATATATAAGGTACAAGAACAACAGACTGAGTTATACAGGAACTCTGGGTACCACTCATGTATATAAGGATATGTATCCCCTACTGTAAATTAAGGATATTAGAAGTCATGAGAGGTTCTGTGTCTATATAAAGGTACAAGGACACAGACTGAGTTATACAGGGAACTCTGGTACCACTCATGTATTATAAGGATAATGTATCCCCTACTGTAATTTAAGGACTATTAGAATCACTGAGGAGTTCTGTGTCTATAACAGGGTACAAGGACACAGACTGAGTTATACAGGGAACTCTGGGTACCACTCATTGTATTATAATGTTCCCCTACTGTAAAATTATAAGGATATTAGAAGTCACTGAGGAGTTCTGTGTCTATATAAAGGTACAAGGACACAGACTGGGTTATCCAGGGAACTCTGGGTATCCTCATGTTTATAAGGGATACTGTATCCCCTACTGTAATTATAAGGATATTAGTAGTCACTGAGGAGTTTCTGTGTCTTATAAAGGTACAAGGACACAGACTGAGTTATACAGGGACTCTGGGTACCACCATGTATTATAGGATACTGTATCCCCTACTGTAAATTATAAGGATATTAGAAAGTCACTGAGGAGTTCTGTGCTATCTAGGTACAATGATCAACAGACTGGTCTATACAGGGTAACTCTGGTACCACTCTGTATTATAAGGGATATGTAATCCCCTACTGTAAATTATAAGGATATTAGAAGTCACTGATGAGTGGGACCAGGACCTATCTCTACCCCACTCAACTCTGTACCACCAAGTCAAACCCCTGTACTGCCCAGCCATGTCTCGGACCGAAGCCAAATCTGTAAGGGGGAATGACAGGACCTATCTCTACCCCACTCAACTTCTGTACCACCAAGTCACACCCCGTATGCCCCAGAATGTCTCTGGGACCGAGCCTACTATAAGGGGACATGGACAGAACCTGTCTCTACCCCACTCAACTCTGTACCACCAAGTCACACCCCTGTACTGGCCAGCCATGTCTCTGGAGAAGCATCATCTGTAAGGGGACATGGACAGGACCTACTCTACCCACTCAACTCTGTACCCCAAGTCACACCTGTACATGCCAGCCAGTTCTTGGACTAAGCCTCGATCAATGTTTAAAGGGTGACATGGGACAGGACCTATTCTCAACCCCACTCAACCTCTTGGTGGGGCAACTGTACCACCAAGTCACACACCCCTGAACTGTATGCAGATTAGATGAGAGAGTTGCACTCCAACCACAAAAATCACAATGTTTCAGGGGTGTAACCCCTTCATCAGGTGATCCCCTGATGAAGGGGTAACACCCCCAAAATGTTGGAATTTTTGATGTTTGTGTTTCACTATTAAACACATGGAGTGCGACTCTCACCACTAGTCTCTATACTGTATCCTATACCCCTAGGGTGGGGGGTTTGAAATGTCTGCACCTACCAGGTGTGAGTGCATTTGGGGCTTTTCTTCAACACCCCGATCTGCGATGTTCTCGGACCAAGCCACATCTGTAAGGGGACATGGGATTGAATGGTTCTACGAGTAATAAAATAAGAAGGAGGAGCATTGCAGGTTCCCATGACAAATAAATACACCTAGCTGCCAATTGGACAGGTAATCCGGACAGGTCACATGGTGGGTTAGTTGGAATCAACCCAGAACACATTGACTGGAAAGTACAAGCCCTTAACTACGCTAGTGGGCAAAGTAAAGAACAACACAATTGGCCAATTCCCCTCTGATGGTGACAGTCACCCACTTCTCTAACCCTTCTTCTGTATATCCTTTGCGCTCATTAAACGAGAACTTATTCCCTTGTTATATCGATGTTACATTAACCACTGTCCATTGTTTCACCACTAGAATAACCATTTATCAGCAAAGGGAATCACCCCACACAATGTATTATCGGTTATCACACACTGTATTGGGAATCACACCACACAATGTATATATCGGGTATATCACACGCTGTATTGGGAATCACCCCACACAATGTATTATCGGGTTATTCACAACGCTGTATTGGAATCACACCACACAATGTTTATCGGGTTATCACACGCTGTATGGGGAGAAACCACACAATGTATTCGGGTTATCACACGCTGTATGGGAACACACCACACAATGTATTATCGGGTTATCACACGCTGTATTGGGAATCACACCACAATGTATTTCGGGTTATCACACGCGTATTGGGAATCACACCACACAATGTATTATCGGGTTATCACACGCTGTATTGGGAATCACCCCACACAATGTATTATCGGGTTATCACACACTGTATTGGGAATCACACCACACAATGTATATCGGGTTATCACACACTGTATGTGGGATCACCCCCAACAATGTATTATCAGGTTATCACACACTGTATTGGGAATCACACACCACACAATGTTTTATCGGGTTATCACACGCTGTATTGGGATCACCCCACAAGTGTATGATCGGGTTACACACACTGTATTGGGAATCACACCACACAATTATTATCGGGTTATCACACGCTGTATTGGGAATCCACCACCACACAATGTATTATCGGGTTATCACACGCTGTATTGGGAATCACACCACACAAGTATTATCGGGTTATCACACACGTATTGGGAATCACCCCACAATGTTTATGGTGATCACACGCTGTATTGGGGAATCACGACCACACAATGTATAATCTGGGTTATCACACGCTGTATTGGGAATCGAACCACACAATGTATTATCGGGTTATCACACACTGTATTGGGAATCAGGACCACACACATGTATACGGTTATCACACGCTGTATTGGGAATCAGACCACACAATGTATTATCGGGTTATCACACACTGTATTGGGAATCACACCACACAATGTATTATCTGGTTATCACACGCTGTATTGGGAATCAGACCACACAATGTATTATCGGGTTATCACGACGCTATTGGGAATCACACCACACATGTATTATCGGGTTACAACACTGTATTGGGAATCACACCACACAATGTATTATCGGGTTATCAACGCTGTATGGGAATCAGACCACACAATGTATTATCGGGTATCACACACTGTTTGGGAATCACACCACAATGTATTATCGGGTTATCACACGCTGTATTGGGAATCAGACCACACAATGTATATCGGGTTATCACACGCTGTATGGGAATCAGACCACACAATGTATATCGGGTTATCACACACTGTATTGGGAATCCACCACACAATGTATATCGGGTTATCACACGCTGTATTGGGAATCAGACCACACAAGATTATCGGGTATTCACACGCTGGTATTGGAATCACACCACACATGTATTATCGGGTTTAACACACTGTATGGGAATCACACCACACAATGATTATCGGGTTATCACACACCTGTATTGGGAATCACACCACACAATGTATTATCGGGTTATCACACACTGTATTGGGAATCACACCACACAATGTATTATCGGGTTATCACACGCTGTATTGGGAATACACCACACAATGTATTATCGGGTTATCACACGCTGTATTGGGAATCACACCACACAATGTATTATCGGGTTATCACACACTGTATTGGGAATCACACCACACAATGTATTATCGGGTTTATCACACGGTGTATTGGGAATCACACCACACAATGTATTATCGCGGTTATCACACGCTGTATTGGGAATCACACACAATGTGTATTATCGGGTTATCACACCACTATGGGGAATCACCCACACAATGTATTATCGGTATCACACACTGTATGGAATCACACCACACAAGTATTATCGGTTATCCCACACTGTATTGGGAATCACACCACACAAGTTATTCGGGTTATCACACGCTGTGTATTGGGAATCACACCAACAATGTATTATCGGGTTATCACACGCTGTATTGGGAATCACACCACACAATGTATAATTCGGGTTATCACACACTGTATTGGGAATCACCCCACACAATGTATTATCGGGTTATCACACGCTGTATTGGGAAATCACACCACACAATGTATTATCGGGTTATCACACACTGTATTGGGAATCACCCCACACAATGTATTATCGGGTTATCACACGCTGTATTGGGAATCACACCACACAATGTATTATCGGGTTATCACACGCTGTATTGGGAATCACACCACACAATGTTTATCGGTTATCACACACTGTATGGAATCACACCACACAATGTATTATCGGGTTATCACACACTGTATTGGGAATCAACACACACAATGTATTATGGGTTATCACACGCTGTATTGGGAATCACACACAATGATTATCGGGTTATCACACACTGTATGGGAATCACACCACACAAGTATTATCGGGTTATCACACGCTGGTATTGGAATCAACACACAATGTATTATGGGTATCACACACGTATTGGGAATCACACCACCAAGTATTATCGGTTATCACGCTGTATTGGGAATCACACACACACATGTATTATCGGGTTATCACACGCTGTATTGGGAATCACCCACACAATGTATTATCGGGTTATCACACCATGTATTGGGAATCACACCACACAATGTATTATCGGGTTATCACACACTGTATTGGGAATCACACACAACAATGTATTTACGGGTTATTCACACACTGTATTGGGAATCACACCACACAATGTATTATCGGGTTATCACACGCTGTATTGGGAATCACACCACACAATGTATTATCGGGTTATCACACGCTGTATTGGAACACACCACACGTATTACGGGTATCACACACTGTTTGGGAATCAACACCACACAATGTATTATCGGGTTATCACACACTGTATGGAATCACACCACACATATGTATTATCGGGTTATCACACGTTGTCTGTATTGGGAATCACACCACACAATGTATTATCGGGTTATCACACCTGTATTGGGAATCACACACACAATGTATTATCGGTTACACACATGTATTGGAATCCACCACACAAATGTATTATAGGGTTATCACATGTATGGGAATCACACACAAATGTATTATCGGGTTATCACACACGTGTATTGGGGAATCACCCCACACCAATGTATTATCGGGTTATCACACGCTGTATTGGGAATCACACCACACAATGTATTATCGGTTATCACACGCGTGTATTGGGAATCACCCACACAAGTATTATCGGGTTATCACACACTGTATTGAGAATCACACCACACAATTATTATCGGGTTATCACACACTGTATTGGGAACACCCCACACAATGTATTATCGGGTTATCACCGCGTATTGGGAATCACACCACACAATGTATTATCGGGTTATCACACACTGTATTGGGAATCACACCACACAATGTATTATCAGGTTATCACAGCTGTATTGGGAATCACCCCACACAATGTATTATCGGGTTATCACACGCTGTATTGGGAATCACCACAACAATGTATTATCGGGTTATCACACGCTGTATTGGGAATCACCCCACACAATGTATTATCGGGTTATCACACACTGTATTGGGAATCACACCACACAATGTATTATCGGGTTATCACACACTGTATTGGGAATCACCCCACACAATGTATTATCGGGTTTCAACCTGTATTGGGAATCACACCACACAATGTATTATCGGGTTATCACACCTGTATTGGAATCAACCCACACAATGTATTATCGGGTTATCACACGGTATTGGGAATCACACCACACAATGTATATCGGGTTATCACACACTGTATTGGGAATCACACCACACAATGTATTATCGGGTTATCACACACTGTATTGGGAATCACACCACACAATGTATTATCGGGTTATCACACACTGTATTGGGAATCACACACACAATGTATTATCTGGTTATCACACACGTGATTGGGAATCACCACACAATGTATTATCGGGTTACACACACTGTATGGGAATCACCACACAATGTATTATCGGTTATCACCACACTGTATTGGGAATCCACCCCAATCAAGTATGATCGGGTTATCACACACTGTATTGGGAATCACCCACCACAAATGTATTATCGGGTTTATCACACCTGTATTGGAATACCCCACACAATGTATTATGGGTTTCACCACTGTATTGGAATCACACCACACAATGTATTATCGGGTTATCACCACTGTATTGGGAATCACCCCACACAATGTATTATCGGGTTATCACACACTGTATTGGGAATCACCCACACAATGTTATGACGGTTATTTTCACACACATGTATTGGGAATACACCCCACCACAAGTATTATCGGGTTATCACACCCTGTATTGGGAATCACCCCACACAATGTATTATCGGGTTATCACACACTGTATTGGGAATCACCCCACACAATGTATTATCGGGTTATCACACACTGTATTGGGAATCACCCCACACAATGTATTATCGGGTTATCACACACTGTATTGGGAATCACCCCACACAATGTATTATCGGGTTATCACACACTGTATTGGGAATCACCCCACACAATGATTATCGGGTTATCACACACTGTATGGAATCACCCCACACAATGTATTATCGGGTTATCACACACTGTATGGGAATCACCCACACAATGTATTATCGGGTTATCCCCACTGTATGGGAATCACCCCACACAAGTATTATCGGGTTTCACCACTGTATTGGGAATCACCCCACACAATGTATTATCGGTTATCACACACTGTATTGGGAATCACCCCACACAATGTCTTCGGGTTATCACACACTGATGGGAATCACCCACACATGTATTATCGGGTTATTCACACACTGTATTGGGAATCACCCACACAATTATTAGTCGGTTATCACACCCACTGTAGTGGAATCCCCACACAATGTCATTATGGTTACACACACTTGGGATTGGGCAAACACCCCACACAATGTATTATTCGGGTTATCACAAGTGTATTGGGAATTACTGACGTTATACAATGTATTATTATCGGTATCACACTGTATTGGGAATCACCCCACACAATTATTATCGGGGTTATACCACGCTGTGATTGGGAATCACCACACAACAATGTTATTATCGGGTTTATCACACGCTGTTTGGGAATCACACCTACAATGTATTATCGGGTTATCACACACTGTATGGGAACACACCACACACAATGTATATCGGGGTATCACACACTGATGGGAATCACACCAACACAATGTATTTACGGGTTATCACCGCTTGTATTGGGAACCACCACCCACAAGTATTATCGGGTATCACAAACTGTATTGGGAATCACACCACACATGTATTATCGGGTTATCCACACACTGCTTATTGGGAATCACACCACACAATGTATTTATCGGTTACATCACGCTGTTGGGAATCACACACACATGTATTATCGGGTTATCACACACTTTATTGGGAATCACACCACACAATGTATTATCGGGTTATCAACGCTGTATTGGGAATCAACCACACAATGATTTATAGGGTTATCACACGCTGTATGGGAAAACACCCACACAATGTATTATCGGTTTATCACACGCTGTATTGGGAATCACACCACACAAATGTAGTTATCGGGTTATCACACCTGTATTGGGAATCACACCACACAATGTATCGGGTTATCACACACTGTATGGGAATCACACCACACATGTATTATCGGGTTATCACACACTGTATTGGGAATCACACCACACAAGGTATTATCGGTTATCACACGCTGTATTGGGAATCACACCACAAATGTATTATCGGGTTATCACACCTGTATTGGGAATCACCACCCAACAATGTATTATCGGGTTATCACACCTGTATTGGGAATCACCCACACAATGTATTATCGGTTATCACACGCTGTATGGGAATCACACCACACATATGAGTTATCGGGTTATGCACACACTGTATTGGGAATCACACCCACACAATGTATTATAGGGTTACACACGCTGTATTGGGAATCACACCACACAATGTATTATCGGGTTATCACACGCTGTATGGGAATCACACCACACATGTATTATCGGGTTATCACACGCTGTATTGGGAATCACACCACACAATGTATTATCGGGTTATCACACGCTGTATTGGGAATCACACCACACAATGTATTATCGGGTTATCACACACTGTATTGGGAATCACCCCACACAATGTATTATCGGGTTATCACACGCTGTATTGGGAATCACCCCACATGTATTATCGGGTTAGCACACGCTGTATTGGGAATAACCCCCACACAATGTATTATCGGGTTATCACACACTGTATGGGAATCACACCACACAATGTATTATAGGGTTATCACACCTGTATTGGGAATCACCCCACACATGTATTATCGGTTACTCACACTGTATTGGGAATCACCCCACACAATGTATTATCGGGTTATCACACACTGTATTGGGAATCACACCACACAATGTATTATCGGGTTATCACACACTGTATTGGGAATCACACCAAACAATGTATTATCGGGTTATCACACGCTGTATTGGGAATCACACCACACAATGTATTATCGGGTTATCACACACGTCGTATTGGAATCACACCACACAATGTTTATTATCGGGTTATCACACCACTGTATTGGGAATCACACCACACACATGTATTATCGGGGTTATCACACACGCTGTATTGGGGAATCACACCCACAATGTATTATCGGGTTATCACACGCTGTATGGGAATCACACCACACAATGTATTATCGGTTATCACACCTGTATGGGAATCACACCACACAATTATTATTATCGGGTTATCACACGTGTATTGGAATCACACCACACAAGTATATCGGGTTACACACGCTGTTTGGGATCAACACACACAATGTATTATGCGGGGTACCATCACACAGCGGTATTGGGAATCACACCACACAATGTATTATCGGTTATCACACGCTGCTATTGCGCACACACCACAAATGATATTATCGGGTTATCACCCATTGTATTGGGAATCACACCACACAAATGTTATTATCGGGTTATCACACGCTGTATTGGAATCACCCCACACAATGTATTATCGGGTTTATCACACGCTGTATGGGATCACACCACACATAGTATTATCGGGTTATCACAAACTGTTTGGGGAATCACACCCACACAAGACATGTATCGGGTTATCACAACTGTATTGGGGATCACACCCCACAATGTATTATCGGGTTATCAAACGTGTATTGGGAATCCACCCAACACAATGTATATCGGGTTAATCACCACTTGTATTGGGAATCAACCACACAAGTATAGTATCAGGTATCACCCCACTGTATGGGAATCACCCACACAATGTATATAGGGTTATCACACGCTGTTTATGGGGAAATCCACCCCACACAATGTATTATCGGGTTATCACACGCTGTATTGGGAATCACCCCACACAATGTATTATGGGTTACACACGATGTGATTGGGAATTCACCCACACACAATGTATTATCGGGTGATCACACCGTATTGGGAATCACACCACCACAATGGATTATCGGGTTATCACCGCTGTATGGAATCACACCACACAATTGATATCGGGGTATCACACGCTGGTTGGGAATCCACCACACAATTATTATGGGTTATCACACGCGTATTGGGAATCACCACCCACAATGTTTATTACGGGTTTTATCACAGCTGTATTGGGAATCACCCACACAATGTTTATCGGGTTCTCCACCCGTATTGGAATCACCACACACAATGTATTATCGGGTTATCACACGCTGTATTGGGAATAAAACCTAGAATCACAGCCAATAATATTAGTGGGTATCACACACTGTATGTGGGAATCACACCCACAATGTATTTATCGGGGTATCCACACAATGGATGGGAATCACACCACACAATGTATTATCGGGTTTCACACACTGTATTGGGAATCACACCACACAAGTTGTCTATGGTTATCACACGGTATGGATAACACCACACATGTATTAGTTCAACGCTGTATGGGAATACACCACACAAATGTATTATCAGGGTTATCACACGCTTTGGGGAATCACACAACACAATGTATTATCGGGTTATCACACGCTGTATTGGGAATCACCCCACACAATGGATTATCGGGTTATCACAAACAGCTATTGGGAATCACACCCACACAATGTATTATCGGGTATCACACACTGTTTGGGAATCACCCACACAAGATTATCTGGTTATCACACACTGTATTGGGGAATCACACCACAAATGTATTCGGGTATCACACGTCGATTGGGAATCACCCACACAATGTTTATATCGGGTATTCACAGCGCTGTATGGGGGAATCACCCACACAAATGTATTATCGGGTTATCACACGTTGTATTGGGAATCACCCCACACAATGGATTATTCGGGTTATCACACACGTATTGGGAATCACCCCACACAATGTATTATCGGGTTATCAACACCTGTATTGGAATCACCCACACAATGTATTATCGGGTTATCACAACTGTATTGGGAATCACACCCCCATGTATTATCGGGTTATCACACACTGTATTGGGAATCACCACCACACAATGTTTATCGGGGTTATCACACGCTGTATGGGAACACACCACACAATGTATTATCGGGTTATCACACACTGTATGGGAATACTACCACCAAACAATGTATTCGGGTTATCACACGTGTATTGGGAATCAACCCACACATGTATTATCGGGTTATCACACGTATGGGAATCAACACACAATGTTATGGGTTGATCCACGTTGGGGAACACCCACACAATGTATTATCGGGTTATCACACGCTGTATTGGGAATCACCACACCATGTATTATCGGGTTATCACACGCTGTATTGGGAATCACACCCCCACACATGTATTTACGGGTTATCAACACTGTATTGGGAATCACACCACACAATGTATTATCGGGTTATCACACCGTATTGGAATCACACCACACAATGTATTACTAACGTGGTTATCACAGCTGTATTGGGAATCACACCACAAATGTATTATCGGGTATCAACACGCTGATATTGGTTCATTGGGAATCACCACCACACAATGTATTTCGGGTGTTATCACAACGCTGTATTGGGAATCACACCACACAATGTATTATCGGGGTTATCACACGCTGTATTGGGAACCCCACAATGTATTCGGGTTATTCACACCTGTATTGGGAATCACACCACACAATGTATATCGGGTTATACACACGCTGTATTGGGAACACACCACCAATGTATTATGGGTTATCCACACCTGTATTGGAATCACCCACACAATGTATTATCGGGTTATCACACTGTATTGGGACACCCCACACCACAATGTATTATCGGGTTATCACCACACTGTATGAGGAATACACACACACAATGGATGTATTATGGGTATCACACACTGTATGGGAATCACACCCCACAATGTATTATCGGGTTATCACACTGTATGTGGGAATCCACCACACACAATGTATTATCGGGTATCACACCGGTATTGGAATCACACCAACAATGTATTATGGGTTATCACACGCTGTGGGAATCAACCACACAATGTATTATGGGTTATCACAACTGTATTGGGAATCACACCACACAATGTATTATCGGGTTATCCACACCTGTATTGGAATCACACCACACAATGTATTATCGGGTTATCACACGCTTGTATTGGGAATCACACCACACAATTATTATCGGGTTATCACACGCTGTATTGGGAATCCACACCACACAATGTATTATCAGGGGTTTATCCCACAACGTATTGGGAATCCACCACACAATGTATTACGGGTTATCACACACTGTATTGGGAATCACACCACACAATGTATTATGGGTTATACCACTGTATTGGGAATCACCCACACAATGTATTATCGGGTTATCACACGCTGTATTTGGGAATCACACCAACAGAGGTATTATCGGGTTATCACACTGTATTGGAATCACCCCACAACGATTATTATGGGTTTATCCACACTGATGGGAATCAACACCCACAAGTATTATCGGGTATCACACGCTGTATTGGGAATCACACCACAACAATGTATCATCGGGTTGATCCACAGTCATGTATTGGGGCATCACACCCACACATGTATTATCGGGACACACGCTGTTTTGATGGGAAATCACACCACACAATGTATTATCGGGTTATCACACACGTTGTTGGGGAATCACACCACACAATGTATTATCGGGTTTATCACACACGCTGTATTTGGACTCACACCCACAATGTATTATCGGGTTATCACACGCTGTATTGGGAATCACACCACACAATGTATTATCGGGTGATCACAATGTATTGGGAATCACACCACACAAGTATTATCGGTTATCACAACGCTATTGGGAATCACACCACACAATGTATTATCGGAGTACACACACTGTATTGGGAATCACACCACACAAGTATTATCGGGTTATCACCACTGTATTGGGAATCACACCACACAATGTATTATCGGGTTATCACACCTTGTATTGGGAATCACCCCACACAATGTATTATCGGGTTACTCACACGCTGTATTGCAAGGAATCACACCACACAATGTATTATCGGGTTATCACAACTGTATTGGGAATCACACCACACAAGTATATCGGGTTATCACACACTGTATGGGAATCACACCACACAATGTATTATCGGGTTATTCACAGCTGTATTGGGATCACACCACACAAGTATTATCGGGTTATCACACACTGTATTGGGAATCACCACACAAATGTATATATCGGGTTATCACACGCTGTATTGGGAATCACACCACACAATGTATTATCGGGTTATCACACGCTGTATTGGGAATCACACCACACAATGTATTATCGGGTTATCACACGCTGTATTGGGAATCACACCACACAATGTATTATCGGGTATCACACACTGTATTGGGAATCACACCACACAATGTATTATCGGGTTATCACACCACGTATTGGGAATCACACCCACACAATGTATTATCGGGTTATCACACGGTATGGGAATCACACCACACAATGTATTATGGGTTATCACACACTGTATTGGGAATCACACCACACATGTATTATCGGGTTATCACACGCTGTATTGGGAATCACCCCACACAATGTATTATCGGGTTATCACACGCTGTATTGGGAATCACCCCACACAATGTATTATCGGGTTATCACACGTTGTATTGGGAATCACACCACACAATGTATTATCGGGTTATCACACACTGTTTGGGAATCACACCACACAATGTATTATCGGGTTATCACACTGTATTGGGAATCACACCACACATGTATTATCGGGTTATCACACGCTGTATTGGGAATCACACCACACAATGTATTATCGGGTTATCACACGCTGTATTGGGAATCACACCACACAATGTATTATCGGTTACAACAGCTTGTATTGGGAATCACCACACAAAGTATTATCGGGTTTAATCACAAGCGTATTGGGAATCACACCACACAATGTATTATCAGGGTTATCACACGCGTATGTGGGAACACACCACAATGTATTATCGGGTTATCACACACTGTATTGGAATCACAACCACACAAGTATTACGGGTTATCACAACTGATATGGGAATCACACCACAAATGTATTATCGGTTATACACACTGTATTGGGAATAACACCACACAATGTATTATCGGGTTATCACACGCTGTATGGGAATCACACAACACAATGTATTATCGGTGTTATCACACAGTATTGGGAAATCACACCACACATGTATTATCGGGTTATCACACATGTATTGGGAATACCACCACCAATGTATTATTCGGGTGTATCACACACTGTATTGGGAACACACCACACAATGTATTAGGGTTATCAACACTGTATTGGGAATCACACCACCACAATGTCTTATCGGGTATCACACACTGTATTGGGGACCCCACACAATGTATTATCGGGTTATCACACACTGTATTGGGAATCACACCACACAATGTATTATCGGGTTATCACAACATGTTAGGGAATCACACCACACAATGTATTATGGGTTATCACACGTTATGGGAATCCACCAACACAATGTATTATCGGGTTATCACACGCTGTATTGGAATCACAACCACACAAATGTATTATCGGGTTATCACACACATGTATTGGGAATCAACCCACACAATGTATTATCGGGTATCTAACACGCTGTATGGGAATCACACCACACAATGTATTATCGGTTATCACACGCTGTACTTGGCGAATCACCACCAACATGTATTATCGGGTTATCACACATGTATTGGGAATCACACAACACAATGTATTATCGGGTTATCACACAACGTTATTGGGAATCACACCACACAATGTATGATCGGTGTTATCACACACTGTATTGGAATCACACCCACAACAATGTATTATCGGGTTATCACACACTGTTGGGAATCACACCACACAATGTATTATCGGGTTATCCAACACGCTGTATTGGGAATCACCACACACAAGTATTAGGGTTATCACGCTGTATGGAATCCACACACAAATGTTAGTATAGGGTTACACCACCTGTATTGGGAATCCCACCACAACAATGTATTATCGGGTTACACACGCTGTATTGGGAATCACAACCCACACAATGTATTATCGGGTTATCACACGTTGTATTGGGAATCACACCACACAATGTATTATCGGTTTACACCACTGTATTGGGAATCACACCACACAATGTATTATCGGGTATCACCCATGCTGTATGGGAGAATCACACCACACAATGTATATGGGTTTCACACACTGTATTGGGAATCACACCACACAATGGTATTATCGGGTTATCACACGTGTATGTGGAATCACACCACACAATGTATTATCGGGTTATCACACACTGTATTGGGAATCACACCACACAATGTATTATCGGGTTATCACACACTGTATTGGGAATCACACCACACAATGTATTATCGGGTTATCACACGCTGTATTGGGAATCACACCACACAATGTATTATCGGGTTATCACACACTGTATTGGGAATCACACACACAATGTATTATCGGGTTATCACACGCTGTATTGGGAATCACACCACACAATGTATTATCGGGTTATCACACACTGTATTGGGAATCACACCACACATGTATATAGGGTTATCACACCTGTATTGGGAATCACCCAACACAATGTATTATCGGGTTATTCACACACTGTATTGGGAATCACCCCCACACCAATGTTTATCGGGTTATCACCACGCTGTATTGGGAATCACACCACACATGTATTATCGGGTATCACACGCGTGTGTATGGGAATCAACACCACACAATGTATTAGTGGGTTATCAACACGTATAGAATACACCACACAATGTATTATGGGTATCACACACACTGTATTGGAATACCCACACACAATGTATATCGGGTTATCACACGCTGTATTGGGAATCACACCACACAAATGATTATCGGGTTATCACACACTGTATGGGAATCACACCACACAATGTATTATCGGTTTTCACACGTTGTTTTGGGAACACCCACACAATGTTTATCAGGTTATTCACACGCGATTGGGAATCACACAAATGTATTATCGGGTTATCACACGGTGTATGGGTAAATCACCCACAAGTGTATTATTGGGTTATCACACCATTATTGGAATCACAACCACAAATATATCGGGTTTATCACACATGATTGGGAATCACCCCACACAATGTATTATCGGGTTATCACACGCTGTATTGGGAAATCACCCCACACAGTGTATTATCGGGTTATCACACGCTGTATTGGAATCACCCCACACAATGTATTATCGGGTTATCACACGCTGTATTGGGAATCAAACCACACAATGTATTATCGGGTTATCACACACTGTATTGGGAATCACACCACAAGTATTATCGGGTTATCACACATGTATTGGGAATCACACACCACAATGTATTATCGGGTTATCACCCTGTTGGGGAATCCACCACACAATGTATTATGGGTTATCACACCACTGTATTGGGAATCACACCAACACAATGTATTATGGGTTATCACACCTGTATTGGAATACCACACAAGTATATTGGTTATCACACTGTATTGGAATCACCCCACACAATGTATTATCGGGGTTATCACACACTGTATTGGGAATCACACCACACATGTATTATGGGTTATCACACGCTGTATTGGGAATCACACCACAACAATGTATATCGGGTTATCACACGCTGTATTGGGAATCACCCACACAATGGATTATCGGTATCCCGCTGTATTGGGAATCACACCACACAAGGTATATCGTGGTATCACACAGCTGTATTGGGAACCACACAATGTATTATCGGGTTATCACACACTTGTATTGGGAATCACCCACACAATGTATTATCGGGTTATCACACGCTTGATGGGAATCACCCACACAATGTATGATGGGTATCACACAGTATTGGGAATCCACACAATGTATATCGGGTTATTCACACACTGTATTGGGAATCACCCCACACAAGATATTATCGGGTTATTACACGCTGTATTGGGAATCACACCACACAATGATTATCGGGTTATCAACACGCTGTATGGGAATCAACACCACACAATGTATTATCGGGTTATCACACGCTGTATTGGGAATCACCCCACACAATGTATTATCGGGTTACAACACTGTATTGGGCAATCACCCCACACATGATTATCGGCGTTATCACCACGCGGTATTGGGAATCACACACAACAATTGTATTATCGGGTATCACACGCTGTATGGGAATCACCCCACACAATGTATTATCGGGATCCACGCTGTATGGGAATACCACACACAATGTATATCGGGTTATCACACGCTGTATTGGGAGAACCACACACAATGTATTATCGGGTTATCACACACTGTATTGGGATCACCCCACACAATGTATTAGGGTTATCCACACTGATTGGGAATACACCCACACAATGTTATTATCGGGTTATCACACGCTGTGTATTGGGAATCACACCACACACAATGTATATCGGGTATCACACGCTGTATTGGGAATCACACACACACAATGTATTATCGGGTATCACACACTGTATTGGGAATCACCACCACAAATGTATTATCGGGTTATCACACACTGTATTGGGAATCCACAACACAATGTATTATGGGTTATCACACGCTGTATTGGAACCACCCACATGATTATGGGTTATCACACACGATTGGGAATAAAACCACAAATGATATTATCGGGATCACAAACTGTATTGGGAATCACACCACACAATATGGATATCTGGGTTATCACACACTGGTATTGGGAATCCACCACACAATGTATTATCGGGTTATCACACACTGTATTGGGAATCAACACCACACATGTATTATGGGTATCACACGCTGTATTGGGAATCACACCACAATGTATTAAGGGTTATCACACCGCTGTATTGGGAACACCACCACACAAGTTATATATCGGGTTATCACACGCTGTATTGGGAATCACACCACACAATGTATTATCGGGTTTTCACACCTGTCTTGGGAATACACACCACACAATGTATTATCGGGTTATCACACACTGTATTGGGAATCACACCACACACTGTATTATCGGGTTATCACACACTGTATTGGGAATCACACCACCAATGTATTATCGGGGTATCACACGCTTTTGTATTGGGAATCACACCACACAAATATTATCGGTTATCACACAGTATTGGGAATCACACCACACAATGTATTATCGGGTTATAACCACGCGTATTGGGATACACCACACAATGTATTATCGGTGTTATCACACGCTGTATGGGAATCACACCACACAATGTATTATCGGGTTATCACACACTGTATTTGGGAATCACCCCACAATGTATTACGGGTTATCACACGCTGTTTGGGAATCACACCACACAATGTATTATCGGGTTATCCACACGGTGTATTGGGAATACACCACACAATGTATTATCGGGTTATCAACAACTGTATTGGAATCACACCACACAATGTATTATCGGGTATCACACGCTGTATTGGGAATCACACCAACACAATGTATATCGGGTATCACACACTGTATGGGAATCACACCACACAATGTATTATCGGGTTATCACACACTGTATTGGGAATCACACCACCCATCAATTAATCGGGTCTCAACTACGCGTTGTATTGGGAATCACACCCAACACAATGTATTATAGGGTTATCACACACTGTATTGGGAATCACACCACACAATGTATTATCGGGTTATCACACACTGTATTGGGAATCACCCCACACACATGTATTATCGGTTATCACACACTGTATTGGGATCACCCACACAATGTATTATCGGGTGTATCCACAACTGTATTGGGAATCACCCCACACAATGTATTATCGGGTTATCACACACGTATTGGGAATCACCACCACCACAAGGTATTACTGGTTTATCACACACTGTATTGGGATGATACACCCAACAATTGTATATCGGTGTTATCACACCACTGTATTGGGAATCACACCCACACAATGTAATTATCGGGTTATCACACACCTGTATGGGGACACCAACACCACAAAGTATATGGTATCCCACACTTGTATTGGGGATCAACCACACAATGGTATCTATCGGGTTATCACCCACACTTATTGGGGATCACACCACAACAAGTATATCAGGGTTATCACACACGGTATTGGGGACACACCAAACATGTATTATCGGGTTATCACACACGGGATGGGAATCACACCACCCCACACAATGTATTATCGGGTTATCACACACTGTATTGGGAATCACCCCACACAATGTATTATCGGGTTATCACACACTGTATTGGGAATCACACCACACAATGTATTATCGGGTTATCACACACTGTATTGGGAATCTTCCTCTGAAAATCCTGGGATTACCCCTGCTGGACTGTGTAATATTTCCATTCTTATTTTTATTTTTTAGATTTTTTTATTTTGGAAAATGTTTAAAATAAATAATTTTATGTGTGAAAGGCACATGTCCTACACAGTTATACATACGCAGTTATACACAGTTATACATAGCTATAAATACGCAGTTCTACACAGATATACATACGCAGTTATACATACGCAGTTATACACAGTTATATATACGCAGTTATACATACGCAGTTATATGCAGTTATATATACGCAGTTATACACAGTTATACATACGCAGTTATATATACGCAGTTATACATACGCAGTTATACATATGCAGTTATATGCAGTTATACATACGCAGTTATATGCAGTTATACATACGCAGTTATATGCAGTTATACATACGCAGTTATACACAGTTATACATACGCAGTTATACATACGCAGTTATATACAGTTATACATACGCAGTTATATGCAGTTATACATACGCAGTTATATGCAGTTATACATACGCAGTTATATGCAGTTATACATACGAAGTTATACATAGTACATAGGTATACACAGGGATATCTGCTCCCAACATCCTACAGGGCAGAGGATCCAAGCAAAGTGTACTCCCTACTTCCAGAGTCCAGTCCCGGACCCAAACCTTCCTGTGCTGGAACCGGCAGTCCGACTGTGGCATAACAGGTGTTTTTTACCTAAAATAAAAGCAGTATTTACAATAAGTTATTATACTGATAATATATTAGCATGGCGTGCCCACCCCCTCCGGCGTGCATCCACGTTGGTGGTATGCACGGACCCAGTTGAATGACATCACGTGGCATGCGCGAGGAGGTGGGTCTGGTAGTTTACATAGATGTTCGTTACATAGATGACATTTTTTTCATCTGGGAAGGAGATTCTGAGAAAATGTGCACTGCATCTTGCTCTTAAGTAGGTCAGGGATGTCTCAACTTTTCGTCCCACTATATGTTTGAAAACTATGACTCCCAGCATCTGTTGTTGTAGAATGCCGGGGAGTTGTAGTAGCTGTTTGTCAACATCTGCAGGGAGTTGTATTCCCTTTTGAAGTTAACCCTGTAAGGGCAGCACAAGCACATGTGCCACCCTTTTGTGGCCTTGGATCTTGAAAAGCTAGTAAACATGTGCTAAAATCATTTACAAGTGTAAAAAACAGGTCTGGACTGGCAGTAATTGGTGGGAATTTTACTGACCTCTTGGCACAAACACCAATGAAACCTACATCTAAATTCTTTATATCACTAGTGTTTCTCATCAGGATTTTTTTTTTTTCCAGCCGGGTGGCATGAAAAGTATCCGGGGGCGCCCCGGCTAAAAGACCCTAAGGGAACACTGCATATTGTTTACTATCCTCTTGATTTATCTGAGTTAGTATTATACTTGGTAAAGAGTATTCTAGGATTGCCCTTCTTTATTTCTACCTTGTTTCCTTTGGCCTGGATCTCTCGATCTGCTAACCTTTCACAATCTTTCATCAAAGTTGCAGCGTCATAGCCCCTCACAATAAATTTGTTGCCATTTCTTCAGTCGTTTTTTGCATGTCACTGTTACTTACGATTCTCCGTACCTTAATAGTTGGCTATACGGGAGTCCTCCAATAGTGTTCATTGGATGAAAACTATTGCCAATAACAGAATTATTACCTATCTGTCGGTTTCGTATATTATCGTGACCAATGTATTACCTTCACTTTAACCAGAACATCTAGAAATTCATATATAACTGGTTATACAGAGTAAATTTAAGGGTAGATGAGCTCTGTTCATATATTCTTTGAAACTTTCCAAGATATAGAATCTC
>JAACNH010000437.1:107905-124589 GCA_019447015.1 Hymenochirus boettgeri | reverse complement strand
TGCACTTTTCAGTAGTTTACATAATATCAGTACTCTGTATAGGGACTCAGTACTCTACAATAGATAACCAGTACTCTGTAGAGTGATCTGTACTCTATATGGGCAGTACTCTATATATGGATCAGTACCCTACATAGATACCAGTACTCTGTATAGGATCAGTACTCTACTAGATATCAGCCTCTATATGGGGATCAGTAACTCTACATAGATATCAGCACTCTATATGGGGATTAGTACTCTATAATAGTATACCAGTACTCTGTTAGGGACAGTACTCTACATATATACAGCACTCTATATGGGGATCAGTACTCTACATATATACCATACTCTGTATAGGGATCAGTAATCTACATAGAATCAGCAATCTATATGGGGATCAGTACTCCTACATAGCTACCATTACTCTGTTAGGATCAGTAACTCTACATAGATATCAGCACTCTATATGGGATCAGTACTCTACATAGATACATTCTCTGTATAGGGACAAGTACTCACATATATCAGCCACTCCTATTGGGATCATACTCTATATAGATACCATTACTCTGTATAGGCATCAGTACTCTACATAGATATCAGCACTCTATATGGGGATCAGTACTCTACATAGATACCAGTACTCTGTAGAAGGATCAGTACTCTATTGGGGATATCAACTCTACGTACGATACCATACTCTGTAAGGGATCAGTACTCTACATATATATCAGCACTCTATATGGGGATCAGTACTCTGCATAGATACCAGTACTCTGTATAGGGATCAGTAATCTACATAGATATCAGCACTCTATATGGGATCAGTAACTCTACATATATCCATTACTCTGTATAGGGATCAGTACTCTACATAGATATCAGCACTCTATATGGGGGATCAGTACTCTATATAGATACCAGTACTCTGTATAGGCCATCATTACTCTACATAGATATCAGCACTCTAAATGGGGATCAGTTACTCTACATAGATATCCAGTACTCTTGAGGGATCATACTCTATATGGGATCAGTACTCTACGTAGATACCAGTACTCTGTAGAGGGATCAGTACTCTACATATATATCAGCACTCTATATGGGGATCAGTACTCTGCATAGATACCAGTACTCTGTATAGGGATCAGTAATCTACATAGATATCAGCACTCTATATGGGGATCAGTACTCTACATAGATACCAGTACTCTGTATAGGGATCAGTACTCTACATAGATATCAATCACTCTATATGGGGATCAGTACTCTAACATAGATACCAGTACTCTGTATAGGGATCATACTCCTACATAGATATCAGCACTCTATATGGGGATCAGTACTCCTAACATAGATACCAGTACTCTGTAGAGGGATCAGACCTATATAAGGGATCAGTACTCTACGTAATACCTTACTCTGTAGAGGGATCAGTACTCTACATATATATAGCACTCTATATGGGATCAGTACTCTGCATAGATCCAGTACTCTGTAGAGGGATCTGTACTCTATATGGGGATCGTAACTCTATTATGGATGTACCCTACATAGATACCAGTACTCTGTAAGGATCAGCTCTACCTAATTCATCACTCTGATTGGATAGTACTCTCTATAGATACCAGTACTCTGTATAGGGATCAGTACTCTACATAGATATCAGCACTCTATATGGGGATCAGTACTCTATATAGATACCAGTACTCTGTATAGGGCATCAGTACTCTACATAGATACTCAGCACTCGTATATGGGATCAGTACTCTACATAGATTCCAGTCACTCGGTAGAGGGATCATACTCTATATGGGATCAGTACTCTACGTAGATACCAGTACATCTGTAGAGGGATCAGTACTCTACATATATATCAGCACTCTATATGGGATCAGTACTCTGCATATATACTCAGTACTCTGTATAGGACAGTAATCTACATAGATATCAGTCACTCTATATGGGGATCAGTACTCTACTAGATACCATACTCTGTATAGGGATCAGTACCTACATAGATATCAGCACTCTATATGGGGATCAGTACTCTACAAGATACCATTACTCTGTATAGGGATCAGTACTCTACATGATATATCAGCTCTATATGGGATCATTGTACATCGATATAGATCCGTACTCTGTATAGCATCAGTACTCTACATAGTATCAGCATCTATTATGGGGATCAGTACTCTACATAGATACTAAAAGTACTCTGTATAGGGATCAGTACTACTATATGGGGATCAGGACTCTACGTAGATCCAGTACTCTGTAGAGGGATTCAGTACTCTACATATATATCAGCACTCTATATGGGGATCAGTACTCTGCATAGATACCAGTACTCTGTATAGGGATCAGTAATCTACATAGATATCAGCACTCTATATGGGGATCAGTACTCTACATAGATACCAGTACTCTGTATAGGGATCAGTACTCTACAAGTAGATCACACTCTATATGGGGATCAGTACTCTACATAGATACCAGTACTCTGTATAGGGATCAGTACTCTCTACATAGATATCAGCACTCTATATGGGGATCAGTACTCTATATAGATACCAGTACTCTGTATAGGCATCAGTACTCTACATAGATATCAGCACTCTATATGGGGATCAGTACTCTACATAGATACCAGTACTCTGTAGAGGGATCAGTACTCTATATGGGGATCAGTACTCTACGTAGATACCAGTACTCTGTAGAGGGATCAGTACTCTACATATATATCAACACTCTATATGGGGATCAGTACTCTGCATAGATACCAGTACTCTGTGTGAGGGATCTGTACTCTATATGGGGATCAGTACTCTATATATGGATCAGTACCCTACATAGATACCAGTACTCTGTATAGGGATCAGTACTCTACATAGATATCAGCACTCTATATGGGGATCAGTACTCTATAGATACCAGTACTCTGTATAGGGATCAGTACTCTACATAGATATCAGCACTCTATATGGGGATCAGTACTCTATATAGATACCAGTACTCTGTATAGGCATCAGTACTCTACATAGATATCAGCACTCTATATGGGGATCATTACTCTACATAGATACCAGTACTCTGTAGAGGATCAGTACTCTATATGGGGATCAGTACTCCTACATAGATACCATACTCTGTAGAGGGACAGTACTCTACATATATATCAGCACTCTATATGGGGATCAGTACTCTGCACTAGATACCAGTACGTCTGTAGAGGGATCGGTACTCTATATGGGGATCAGTACTCTATATATGGATCAGTACCCTCATAGATAGATCACACAGTCATACTCTTGTATAGGGGATCAGTACTCTACATAGATATCAGCACTCTATATGGGGATCAGTACTCTACATAGATACCAGTACTCTGTATAGGGATCAGTACTCTACATAGATATCAGCACTCTATATGGGGATCAGTACCTACTAGATACAGTACTATGTAGAGTGACTCAGTACTCTATATTGGGATCAGTACTCTACATAGATACCAGTACTCTGTAGAGGGATCAGTACTCTACATAGATATCAGCACTCTATATGGGGATCAGTACTCTACAACATAGATACCAGTACTCTGTAGGGTCTGTCTCTACTAGGGGTATCAGTACTACTATATAGGATCAGTACCCTACATAGATACCAGTACTCTGTATAGGATCAGTACTATACATAATATCGCATGTCTGTATGGGGATCAGTACTCTACATAGATACCAGTACTCTGTATATGGATCAGTACCTACATAGATATCAGCCACTCTATATGGGGATTAGTACTCTATATAGATACCAGTACTCTGTATAGGGATCTTACTATACATAGATATCAGCACTCTATATGGGATCAGTAACTCTACTAGATACCAGTATCTGTAGAGGGATCAGTACTCTACATGGATATGCGCACGTCTAATTGGGATCAGTACTCTATATAGATACCAGTACTCTGTATAGGATCATTACTCTACATAGATCATCAACACTCTATATGGGGTGATCAGTACCTACATAGATACTATACTCTGTATAGGGATCAGTACTCTACATAGATAGCACACTCCTATATTGGGATCAGTACTCTATATAGATACCAGTACTCTGTATAGGGACTCTATATAGATACCAGTACTCTGTATAGGGATCAGTACTCTACATAGATATCAGCACTCTATATGGGGATCAGTAATCTATATAGATACACGTACTCTGTATAGGGATCAGTACTCTACATAGAATCAGCCCTCTATATAAAGAATTCTATAAAGAGATAAGTGTTCTGTATAGCGATAAGTGCTCTGTAGAGATGTGCCTCTGTAAGAGATTGCACTCTATATAGATCATACTCTACATAGATTTCAGTACTCTGCATAGGGATCAGTAACTTTACATATATATATTAGTACTTTATACAAAGGATCTACACTCTGTATAGGGATTAGTTCTCACTAGATATCCGTATTCTGTATAAGATCAGTACTCGTAATAAAAAGCAGTACTCTGTATGGATTAATACACTGCATAGGAATCATATCTGTATAGATCATTACTCTATAGGGGGATCTGCATTCTGTATAGATTTTCAGCGCTCTATATACATATCAGTATGATGTATATGGATCTGACTCAATATAGAGATCAATATTTTACAATGCATTCATTGATTGATGAAGTATTTTACAACCTTCAATTATATATGGCAAACTAATAATAAAAACATCCAATAAACCAGGGATATTAGTTTTAGTCTTTTTAAATCCATTTTCATGTGCGTAACTAGAATCACTGGCCCCCAGCAGAAAACCATGATGGGCCCCTATCCGTGCTTCATCCACAGTGATTTTCTGGAGGAGGCTATATCTGTCATAGGAAAAATAAGAAGATGGGCCCCCCTGTAGTTGTAGGCCCTACTTCCCTGGTAGTTATGCCCCTGCCAGTTTTACATTCTCTTTAAAGGGCATGCGTTTAGAAACGAGTCCGTCGGACCTGTCAGACGGAGGAGCGACGATTGGGTAAGTTCCTTACCTTCTCTCCTGCTCCTGGAGGTTTTATTAAAAACTGGAGGTGACACAGCTCCTTTACCTCCCTGTTCTTCAATAAAACTAACTAACCAGTGGAGATACCCTTTATGATCAACAATTGAATCTGCAAATCTACAATAATAGGCTTTATCTATAAGAAAATAATTAGATTTAGTAGGACGAGACCAACTGATTTATATCTCCATACCATAATAAACCCAGCAAGTCCTTCAACATTGACAACCCCTATACGGACATCATAATGCCATGTATATTAACATTTCCAATTAGAATATCTTCTCGTCCGTTCAGATCTTTCCAAACGAAGAAAAAATAAACAGATCCTGTTTATTATTGAGGCATTAAATATGCAAAGAAACAATAACAATAAAAGGGCTGATAATTATTCACATTTGGCCAACGACCGTACAAGCAGCAGAAATCCTGAGCCCAGAGACTAATCAAAACTCTCTACCACAAAGTAACAATACCCAACAAATATTTTCCTAACTGTGTGATAGGTAAGAAGATGCGGGTTGCAATGTGGGAATGTTTCTCTCACACTGTGACCTTTAATTCCATATAGTGTAAAATTGTCCCATTGCTACAGATATTCCAGGGAGAATCAATTACCACCCCGTATAGAGTTTTGTTATTGCGTTAATAAGATTTTCACTCCTTTTTCCCTTAAAGGAGAACTAAATCCAAATTTTTACACTCCAGAATCTGAACTATCCCCTCTAAAAATACCAATAACTGTAAAATACGAATACAGTACCGTATTTACCCGAGTATAAACCGGCCCGAGTATAAACCAAGGTACCCCAATTTCACCTTAAAATCTAATAAAGTTGTTGACTCGAGTATAAACACGAGGGTAGAGAATTTGGGCATTCAAGATGTTTGAAAACACAACTCCAGCTAATAAAGCATGCTGGGAGTTGTAGCTTCCAAACATCTTGAATGCCACCCTCACTACAACTCCCAGCAGGCTTTATTAGCTGGGAGTTGTATTTCCAAACATCTTGAATGCCACATTTTTGCTAATGTATGTTGTGACTCGAGTATAAACCAGTCCAAGTTTTCAGGCTGATTTTACAGCCGAAAACTTCGGTTTATACTCGAGTATATACGGTAATGTTATTAAATTAATGTTACCACTTGAAGAAGTGGATGAAATAACTGTGTGTATGTACAGTGACTGGCCCACACCCCTGATCTCGTCACATGCTCCCTTGCCATCTGTCCTGAAAAGGTTGGCTAGAGGCTATCTAGGGGTGTACCAACTGTAACAAGTTGTGCAGTATATAAGGAACTGAGCATGTTAAAGAACATAATGGTCAGTGACCACACTGTGCTGATACTGAACACTGGGAAATAAACTCAACCTCATGTTATGAAAGGTACAATTCTCAACAACCATATTAAAATGAGGTGAGACACTGATTACTGAATTTTATATCAAGGAGATCTGTCTTCTAATTCATGTTGAACGAGGCTTTAGTTGTCCTTAACTAATAAGAGTTCAGATAATTTACTGCTGTTACTGTTTCTAATTGACTTGTTCCTTCCATGCTGTAGGTAACAGAACTGTCGTTTTTTATTGTTACTATAAGAATTTTGCCTGATCTGCTACTGCCTGGCTGTATTTGACAAATACAAACCTTACTAAAATAAATATGAAAACCCTTGAGAGCCTTCTTCATGCTACGCTTATGTTCTCTATACTGTCTTTGTCTACTCTGGTACAAACTCTATCCATATTCATTATGTAACAGACGTAAATATATTTTTGATGATACTATTGTGTGTTTTCTTTCCATCTTGGGGATGATCAGGTCAGTGCTCCAGACTTTTGTCATTTAGGTTTTGAGAGACCTTCTTTATTACTGGATACTAACTTGGCTGACTCCATCTTAGGTCTCAATTAGTATTCAACCTCCCATTTTTATTTTTTCCCCCTGAGTTTTTTGCATCAAATCAGGGGATAACCATGAATATGGGCAACATAGAGAAAGGTGTGATGTACACATCCTCCAGGGGTGAAGGATGGAGGGGGAAATGGGGATAATAGGATGAAATACACAAAGAGAAAGTATCCCCCTAGATAATCCCAGCACAGCAGGTACACCGAGGTGAAAAGAAATGATAACATTATAATTATTAGATATCATTCAAATTTGGCAAACACACAAAATCCCACTGTAAAAATTGAAAAGAGCACCACCATTCAGGGTGTAGACTACCTAATATTTCTATATTGGTCCTTAAACATAGAGGAGGGGGTGATATCTATGTAGAGTACTGATCCCTATACAGAGTACTGGTATCTATATAGATTACTGATCCCCATATAGAGTGCTGATATCTATGTAGAGTACTGATCCTACCACATCTCATCCTATACAGCTGCTCCTGGATTCCTGTTGCCACATTCCATCCTATACAGCTGCTCCTGGATTCTGTTTCACACTCCATCCTATACAGCTACTATGGATTCCTGTTGCCACATTCCATCCTATACGCTACTCCTGGATTCTGTTGCCACATTCCATCTAACAGCTACTCCTGGATTCCTGTTGCCACATTCACCATCCTATACAGCTGCTCCTGGATTCCTGTTGCCACATTCCATCCTATACAGATGCCTCCTGCGATTCCTTTGCCACATCCATCTATACAGCTACTCCTGG
Source organism: Hymenochirus boettgeri (assembly GCA_019447015.1). Taxonomy (NCBI): domain Eukaryota; kingdom Metazoa; phylum Chordata; class Amphibia; order Anura; family Pipidae; genus Hymenochirus; species Hymenochirus boettgeri. The sequence goes on along the minus strand of JAACNH010000437.1, from coordinate 116,866 downwards.
ATTCCTGTGTGCCACATTCCATCCTATACCGCTACTCCTGGATTCCGGTGACCACATTCCCTCCTATACAGCTGCTCTGGATTCCTGTTGCCACATTCCCATCCTATACAGCTACTCCTGGATTCCTGTTACCACATCCATCCATACAGCTGCTCCTGGATTCCTGTTGCCACCATTCCATCCTATACAGCTACTCCTGGATTCTGTGCACACATTCCTACCTTACAGCTACTCCTGGATTCCTGTTGCCCACATTCCACCTATACAGCTACTCCTGGATTCCTGTTGCCACATCTCCATCCTATACAGATGATCTGGATTCCTGTGCCACCATTCATCCTATACAGCTGCTCCTGGATTCCTGTTGCCAAATCCATTTACAGCTGCTCCTGGATTCTCTGTTGCCACATCCATCCTATACAGCTACTCCTGGATTCTGTTCCACATTATCCTATACGTACTCTGATTCATGTCCACATTCCATCCTATACAGCTGCTCCTGGATTCCTGTTGCCACATTCCATCCTATACAGCTTACTCCTGGAATTCCTGTTACCACATTCCACCATATACACTGCTCTGGATTCCGTTGCCACATTCCATCCTATACGCTGCTCGGATTCTGTTGCCACATCCATCCTATACAGCTCCTCGGATTCCTGTTGCCACATTCCACATATACAGACTGCTCCTGGATTCCTGTTGCCACCATCCCTCCTATACAGCTACTCCTGGATTCTGTTGCCACATTCCAATCATATACAGCTGCTCCTGGATTCGTTGCACCACATTCCTATCCTATACAGCTACTCCTGGATTCCTGTTGCCACATTCCATCCTATACAGCTGCTCCTGGATTCCTGTTGCCACATTCCATCCTATACAGCTGCTCCTGGATTCCTGTTGCCACACTCCATCCTATACAGCTACTCCTGGATTCCTGTTGCCACACTCCATCCTATACAGCTACTCCTGGATTCCTGTTGCCACACTCCATCCTATACAGCTGCTCCTGGATTCCTGTTGCCCACACTCCATCCTATACAGCTACTCCGGATTCCTGTTACCACATTCCATCCTATACAGCTGCTCCTGGATTCCTGTTGCACATTCCATCCTATACCAGCTACTGGATATCCTGTTGCCACATTCCATCCTATACAGCTGCTCCTGGATTCCTGTTACCACATTCCATTCCTATACAGCTGCTCCTGGATTTCTGTTGCCACATTCCATCCTATACAGCTGCTCCGGATTCCTGTTGCCACTATCCATCTATACAGCTACTCCTGGTTCCGTTACCACTTCCATCCTATACAGCTGCTCCTGGATTTCTGTTGCCACATTCCATCCTATACAGCTGCTCCTGGATTCCTGTTGCCACACTCCATCCTATACAGCTACTCTGGTTCCTGTTGCCACATTCTCATCCTACTCTATATAGATACCAGTACTCTGTATAGGGATCAGTACTCTACATATATATCAGCACTCTATATGGGGATCAGTACTCTACATATATACCAGTACTCTGTATAGGGATCAGTAATCTACATAGATATCAGCAATCTATATGGGGATCAGTACTCTACATAGATACCAGTACTCTGTTAAGGATCAGTACTCTACATAGATATCAGCACTCTATATGGGGATCAGTACTCTACATAGATACCAGTACTCTGTAGAGGGATCAGTACTCTATATGGGGATCAGTACTCTACATAGATACCAGTACTCTGTAGAGGGATCAGTACTCTACATATATATCAGCACTCTATATGGGGATCAGTACTCTGCATAGATACCAGTACTCTGTAGAGGGATCGTACTCTATATGGGGATCAGTACTCTATATATGGATCAGTACCCTACATAGATACCAGTACTCTGTATAGGGATCAGTACTCTACATAGATATCAGCACTCTATATGGGGATCAGTACTCTATATAGATACCAGTACTCTGTATAGGGATCAGTACTCTACATAGATATCAGCACTCTATATGGGGATCAGTACTCTACATAGATACCAGTACTATGTAGAGGGATCAGTACTCTATATGGGGATCAGTACTCTACATAGATACCAGTACTCTGTAGAGGGATCAGTACTCTACATAGATATCAGCACTCTATATGGGGATCAGTACTCTACAATAGATACCAGTACTCTGTAGAGGGATCTGTACTCTATATGGGGATCAGTACTCTATATATGGATCAGTACCCTACATAGATACCAGTACTCTGTATAGGGATCAGTACTATACATAGATATCAGCACTCTATATGGGGATCAGTACTCTACATAGATACCAGTACTCTGTATAGGGATCAGTACTCTACATAGATATCAGCACTCTATATGGGGATTAGTACTCTATATAGATACCAGTACTCTGTATAGGGATCAGTACTATACATAGATATCAGCACTCTATATGGGGATCAGTACTCTACATAGATACCAGTACTCTGTAGAGGGATCAGTACTCTACATGGATATGCGCACTCTATATGGGGATCAGTACTCTATATAGATACCAGTACTCTGTATAGGGATCAGTACTCTACATAGATTCAACACTCTATATGGGGATCAGTACTCTACATAGATACTAGTACTCTGTATAGGGATCAGTACTCTACATAGATATCAGCACTCTATATGGGGATCAGTACTCTATATAGATACCAGTACTCTGTATAGGGACTCTATATAGTATACCAGTACTCTGTATAGGGATCAGTACTCTACATAGATATCAGCACTCTATATGGGGATCAGTAATCTATATAGATACAGTACTCTGTATAGGGATCAGTACTCTACATAGATATCAGCACTCTATATAAAGTATTCTATAAAGAGATAAGTGTTCTGTATAGCGATAAGTGCTCTGTATAGAGATGTGCACTCTGTAAAGAGATCTGCACTCTATATAGGGATCAGTACTCTACATAGATTTCAGTACTCTGCATAGGGATCAGTACTTTACATATATATATTAGTACTTTATAAAAGGATCTACACTCTGTATAGGGATTAGTTCTCTACATAGATATCCGTATTCTGTATAAGGATCAGTACTCTGTATAAAAAGCAGTACTCTGTATAGGGATTAATACACTGCATAGGAATCAGTACTCTGTATAGAGATCATTACTCTATATGGGGATCTGCATTCTGTATAGATTTCAGCGCTCTATATACATATCAGTATGATGTATATGGATCTGAACTCAATATAGAGATCAATATTTTACAATGCATTCATTGAATTGGATGGAATAGATTTTACAAACCTTCAATTATATATGGCAACTAATAATAAAAAAACATCCAATAAACCAGGGATATTAGTTTAGTCTTTGTTAAGATCCAGTTTTCAGTGGCGTAACTAGGAATCACTGGGCCCCCAGCAAAACCATGATGGGCCCCTATCCGTGCTTCATCCACAGTGATTTTCTGGGAGGAGGCTATATCTGTCATAGGAAAAATAAGAAGATGGGGCCCCCCTGTAGTTGTAGGCCCTACTTCCCTTGTAGTTATGCCCCTGCCAGTTTTACATTCTCTTTAAAGGGCATGCGTTTAGAAGACAGAGTCCGTCGGGACCTGTCAGACGGAGGAGCGAGCGATTGGGTAAGTTCCTTACCTTCTCTCCTGGCTCCTGGAGGTTTTATTAAAAAACTGGAGGTAGGACACAGCTCCTTTACCTCCCGTTCTTCAATAAAACTAACTAACCAGTGGAGATACCCTTTAATGATCAACAATTGAATCTGCAAATCTACAATAATAAGGCTTTATCTATGAAAGAAAATAATTAAGATTTAGTAGGACGAGACCAACTTGATTTATGATCTCCATACCATAATATAACCCAGCAAGTACTTCTAACATTGACAACCCCTATACGGACATCATAATGCCATGTATATTACATTTCCAATTAGAATATCTTCCTGTCCTGTTCAGATCTTTCCAAACGAAAGAAAAAATAAACAGATCCTGTTTATTATTGAGGCATTAAATATGCAAGAGAAACAATAAACAATAAAAAGGGCTGATAAATTATTCACATGTGGCCAACGACCGTACAAGCAGCAGAAATCCTGAGCCAGAGACTAATCAACTCTCTACCACAAATTAACAATAGCCAACAAATAATATTTCCTAACTGTGTGATAGGTAAGAAGATGCGGGATTGCAATGATGGGAATGTTTCTCTCCACACTGTGAACCTTTAATTCCATTAATAGTGTAAAATTGTCCCATTGCTACAGATATTCCAGGTGAGAATCAATTAACCAACCCCGTATAGAGTTTTGTTATTGCGTTAATAAGATTTTCACTCCTTTTTCCCTTAAAGGAGAACTAAATCCAAATTTTTACACTCCAGAATCTGAACATATCCCCTCTAAAAATACCAATAAACTGTAAAATAGCAATACAGTACCGTATTTACCCGAGTATAAACCGGCCCGAGTATAAACCAAGGTACCCAATTTCACCTTAAAAATCTAATAAAAGTTGTTGACTCGAGTATAAACCGAGGGTAGAAATTTGGCATTCAAGATGTTTGAAAACTACAACTCCCAGCTAATAAAGCATGCTGGGAGTTGTAGCTTCCAAACATCTTGAATGCCACCCTCACTACAACTCCCAGCATGCTTTATTAGCTGGGAGTTGTAGTTTCCAAACATCTTGAATGCCACATTTTTGCTAATGTATGTTGTGACTCGAGTATAAACCGAGTCCAAGTTTTCAGGCTGATTTTACAGCCTGAAAAACTCGGTTTATACTCGAGTATATACGGTAAATGTTATTAAATTAAATGTTACCACTTGAAGAAGTGGATGAAATAACTGTGTGTATGTACAGTGACTGGCCACACCCCTGATCTCCGTCACATGCTCCCTTGCCCATTCTGCCCTGTAAAAGGATTGGCTAGAGGCTACTAGTGGGTGTGACCAACTGTAACAAGTTTGTGCAGTATATAAGGACTGAGCATGTGTAAAGAACATAATGGTCAGTGACCACACTGTGCTATACTGGAACACTGGGAAATAAGACTCAAACCTCATGTTAGAAAGGTACAATTCTCAACAACCATATTAAAATGAGAGGTGAGACACTGATTACTGATTTTATATCAAGGAGATCTGTCTTCTAATTCAATGTTGAACCGAGGCTTTAGTTGTCCTTTAACTAATAAGAGTTCAGATAATTTACTGCTGTTACTGTTCTAATTGACTTGTTCCTTCCATGCTGTAGAGTAACAGAACTGTCTTTTTATTGTTACTATAAGAATCTTTGCCTGATCTGCTACTGCCTGGCTGTATGTGACAAATACAACCTTACTAGAAATAAATATGAAAACCCTTGAGAGCCTTCTTCATCTACCTTGTTCTCTATACTGTCTTTGTCTACTCTGGTACAAAACTCTATCCATATTCATTATGTAAACAGACGTAATATATTATTTAGTGATGATACATTGTGTGTTTTCTTTCATCTTGGGGATGATCAGGTCAGTGCTCCAGACTTTTGTCATTTAGGTTTGAGAGACCTTCTTTATTACTGGATAACTAACTTGCTGACTCCATCTTAAGGTCTCAATTAGTAGTTCAACCTGCCCATTTTTATTTTTTTCCCCCTGAGTTTTTGCATCAAATCAAGGGGATAACCATGAATATGGGCAACAGAGAGAAAAGGTGTGATGTACAATCCTCCAAGGGGTGAAGGATGGAGGGGGAAATGGGGATAATAGGAAATACACAAAGAGAAAGTATCCCCCTATGAATAATCCCAGCCACAGCAGGTACACCGAGGTGAAAAGAAATGATAACATTATAATGTATTAGATATGCATTCAAATTTGCAAAACACACAAAATCCCACTGTAAAAATTGAAAAGGAGCACCACCATTCAGGGTGTAAGGACTACCTAATATTTCTATATTGGTCCTTAAAACATAGAGGAGGGGGTGGGAGAAAACTCTCCACCCACAATTAACCTTATAGGTCCATACCCCCTAGAAGCAACTATTGCTACTTCCTAACTCCGATTCCCTAACTAAGACCCTAACTCTAAAGGTCACACTTCCTAAAATGAATAAAATCACCACAAGGACAGAGAAAAAGTCAGTTTAGAGGCAGCATATTATAGTATTACTATAGTATAGTGTCAGTATAGTAAACGTATTAGAGTAATAGTAGTGTGTAGTAATAGTATAATAGTACAGTACAGTATAGTACGTTATAGTATAGTAGTATAGTAAGTCATATTATAATGTACAGTACCCGTATAGTCAATGCGGTAACAGTATAGCAGTATAGTACAGTATAGTTATTAACATTATAAGTACGTTATGTAGTATATTACAGTATAGTATAGTATAGGTAATCGTAACAGTATAGTTAGTACAGTATGTTAGTTCGTACCCCGTATAGTTAATTAATCGTCACAATATATCGTCGTCGTCTTCGTCTGCGTCCTCGTCCGTCTAGTCCGTCCAGTCTCGTCCACGTCCTAGTCTCGTACAGTCGTTCGTAGTCACGTCCGTCCCGTCTCGTCCTCGTCCTCGTCAGTCTAGTACTCGTCCCAGTTAGTAACCGAGTATATTGTAGTCTAGTCACTAGTAAGTATAGTCCAGTCGTCGTATCGTACAGTATATCGTACCGTCTAGTCTTAGTAGTCTAGTACAGTCTAGTATAGTCAGTATAGTTAGTACCAGTAATAGTACTATGTACAGTATAGTATATTATGATGTACATTAATCTTATAGTACAGTATAGTAAGTACAGTATAGTAGCATTACAGTATAAGTATAGTACAGTAATAGTATAGTCACGTATAGTACAGTATAGTATCAGTATAGTATAGTACAGTATAGTACAGTATATAGTACAGTACAGTATAGTACAGTATATGTATAGTCACAGTATAGTACAGTATATAGTACAGTACAGTATGTACATTATAGTACATACAGGTATCGTATACAGTATAGTAGTATAGTACAGTATAGTATAATATAGTATAGCTAGTATTGTAAAGTCTAGTATAGTACAGTATAGTATTAGTATAGTAATACAGACAGTACAGTACAGTATAACGTATAGTATATTATAGTATAGTACGTAATAGTATATTATAGTATAGTCAGTATAAGTACAGTACAGTATTAGTATAGTATAAGTACATACATACAGTAGTACAGTATAGTAATAGTATAGTATAGTATTTGAGTTGAATAAAGACATACGTCCATCTAGTCCAACCCATCTAGCAATATCCTCATTTCCTGCCTAACTGTTGATCCAGAGGAAGGCAAAAAAAAAAAACCTCCAAATTTATGAAGGGGGAAAAAAAAAAGGCAATGGGAAATTTCCCTGGATCAACTCTACTTTATGTATCAATACCAGTAACTTGCAACATTCCTTGTTTGTAGAAACCCATCCAGCTTTTTATTAAACTGACCAATGAACCTGCATATAACAACGTCCACTGGAAGACAGTTCCATAGCTTTACCGTTCTCACAGTGAAAAAACCCTTTCCCAACTCTACTTTATGTATCAATCCCAGTAACTTGTAACATTCCTTTTTGTAGAAACTCATCCAGCTTTTTATTAAACTGACCAATGAACCTGCCATAACAATGTCCACTGGAAGACAGTTCCATAGCTTTACCGTTCTCACAGTGACAAACCCTTTCCCACTCTACTTTATGTATCAATCCCAGTAACTTGTAACATTCCTTGTTTGTAGAAACTCATCCAGCTTTTATTAAACTGACCAATGAACCTGCCATAACAACGTCCACTGGAAGACAGTTCCATAGCTTTACCGTTCTCACAGTGACAAACCCTTTCCAACTCTACTTTATGTATCATACCAGTAACTTGTAACATTCCTTGTTTGTAGAAACTCATCCAGCTTTTTATTAAACTGACCAATGAACCTGCCATAACAACGTCCACTGGAAGACAGTTCCATAGCTTTAAGCTTTACCGTTCTCACAGTGACAAACCCTTTCCCAACTCTACTTTATGTATCAATCCCAGTAACTTGTAACATTCCTTGTTTGTAGAAACTCATCCAGCTTTTTATTAAACTGACCAATGAACCTGCCATAACAACGTCCACTGGAAGACAGTTCCATAGCTTTACCGTTCTCACAGTGACAAACCCTTTCCCAACTCTACTTTATGTATCAATACCAGTAACTTGTAACATTCCTTGTTTTTAGAAACTCATCCAGCTTTTTATTAAACTGACCAATGAACCTGCCATAACAACGTCCACTGGAAGACAGTTCCATAGCTTTACCTTTCTCACAGGGGAGAAAACTCTCCACCCACAATTAACCTTATAGGTCCAAAGGTTACCCCTAGAAGCACTCAGTGCTACTTCCTACTCCAGAATTCCCTAGACTAAGACCCTAATCTAAAAGGTCACACTTCCTAAAATGAATAAAATCACACAAGGACAGAGAAAAAGTCAGTTTAGAGGCAGCATATTATAGTATTACTATAGTATAGTGTAGTATAGTACAGTATAGTGTAGTATAGTACAGTATAGTATAGTATAGTATAGTACAGTACAGTATAGTACAGTATAGTGTAGTATAGTACAGTATAGTATAGTATAGTACAGTATAGTATGGTATAGTACAGTATAGCATAGTACAGTATAGTATAGTACAGTATAGTACAGTATAGTGTAGTATAGTACAGTATAGTATAGTATGGTATAGTACAGTATAGTATAGTACAGTATAGTATAGTATAGTACAGTATAGTGTAGTATAGTACAGTATAGTATAGTATAGTATGGTATAGTACAGTATGGTATAGTACAGTATAGTACAGTATAGTATAGTATAGTACAGTATAGTGTAGTAAAGTACAGTATAGTATAGTATAGTACAGTATAGTATAGTACAGTATAG
>JAACNH010000437.1:0-107729 GCA_019447015.1 Hymenochirus boettgeri | reverse complement strand
ACTGCGACTGGCACTGTACTGTACTATAACTGCAACACTCCAATAACATATAAAACTACTAACTGTACTACTACTATTATGTACTATGAAACTTAGATACTGTCGAACATACGGACTATTACTAAACTGTACTATAGCACTATACTGATACTATACTTATACTGTAATTGACCCTCCTACCGGTACTATACGTACTATACTATACTGTACTGTACTATATACTATACTATACTATACTGTACTATACGTGTACTTATACTATAACTGTACATATCTATACTGTAATATACTATACTGTACTGTACTACTTACTATAATGTACTATACTATACTGTACTATACTTACGATACTATACTGTATATACTATACTGTACTATATACTGTACTATCTGTACTATACTATTACTGTACTATACTATTACTGTTTACGTACTACTATACTGTACTGTACTATACTGTACTATACTGTACTATACTATACTGCTTATATACCTACTGTACTGTACTTACTGTAACTATACTGCTACTATACTATACTATCTACTTACTATATCTATACTGCTACTATACTATACCTGTACTACTGTACTATACTATACTGTACTATTTGTGTAAAACTGTATACGATACTATACTATAACTGTACTATACTATACTGTACTTACTATACTGTACTGTACATACTATACTGTACTTACTATACTGTACTATACTATACTAGTACTATTACTGTACTATACTATACTGTACTGTACTATACTGTACTATACTATACTGTACTATACTGATCTCTACTATACTGTACTTTACGTACTATACTATACTGCTAACTGTACTGTACTATACTATACTGTACATATACTATACTATATCTATACTGTACTTATGTACTGTACTATACTATAACTGTTATACTACTGTAATATACTGTTAGTACTGACTATACTGTCTTACGAATTACTATACTGTACTGCTACTATTACTATACGTCTACTATACTATTACTATATTACTGTACTATACTATACTGTACTACTACTATAACTATACTGTAAGTACTGTATCTGACTTACTGACTATACTGTACTATCTTAACTGTACTATACTGTACCTATACTATAATGTACTATACTAACTGTACTATACTGTACTGTACTATACTTACTATACTTGTACTCTATAATACTGTACTATATACTATACTGTACTGTAACTGTACTGTACTAAACTGTACTGTATAGTACTATACTATACTATAATGTACTTATACTGATACGTATAACTGTACTGTAACTATACGGTACTAGATATACTAGTACTGTACTGTACTGTACTATACTGCTTAACTATACTTATACTATACTGTACGCTATAACTGTACTATACTGTACTATACTGTACTATACTGTTACTGTCTTACTATACTATACTGTACTATACTGTACTATCTACTGAGTACTGTTACTGTACTATACTGTACTTAATAATCATACTGTAATACTGTACTCGTACATACTGTATTATACTGTACTATACTAGTACTGTACATACTGTACTGTACTATACGTACTTATACTATACTGTACTATACTGTACTGTACATCTACGTACTGATACTATATACTGTCTGTACTATACTATATGTACATACTATACTCTACTGTACTATACTAATGTACTATACTTGTACTATACTATACTGTATGTACTGACTTACGCCACTATACTATACGTATACGTACTATACTGTACTATAACTGTACTATACTACTACTGTTATGTACATACTGTACTGTACTATACTATACTGTACTATACTGTACTATACTATACTGTACTATACTGTACTAACTGTACTGTACTACGGTACTATACTGTACTACTAACTAGCTTACTGTACTATACGTACATACGGTACTTACTACTGTACTATACTATACATACTGACTGTATATACTGTACTACTGTACTGTTACTATACATTATACTGATACTTGATACTGTACTGTACTATACTGTACTAACTATACTGTACTATACTGTACTGTTACTATACTGTACGTAACATACTGTACTTACTGTACTATACTGTACTATACTGACTGTACTATACTGTACTATACTATACTGTACTATACTATCCTGTACTATACTGATGTACTATACATTACTATAACTTATGTACTATACTAATGTATACGCTACGCACTATACTATACTGGTAATCTGTACGTGTATGTACTATCACTATACTGTAACTATACTATACTGTACTGTACTGTACTGTACTATACTATACTGTACTGTACTATACTGTACTACATACTGTACTATACTATTACTGTACTATACTGTACTATACTATACTGTACTATACACTATACTGTACTATACTGTACTGTACTATACTGTACTGCTACTATAATATACTATAACACTGACTTACTGTACTATACTGTACTATACTGTACTATACTATACTGTACGATGTACTATTACTGTACTATACTGTACTGTACTATACTGTACTGTACTATACTGTACTGTAATATACTGTACTACTATACGTACTGTACTGTACTGTACTAGACTATACTGTACTATACTATACTGCTATGTACTGTACTATACTGTACTGTACTATACTTACTGACTATAACTGTACTGTACTCTATGTACCTATTACTATACGTACGTACTATACTGTACATATACTGTACTTAACTGTACTATACTGTACTGTTATACTATACTATAATGTACTATACTGACTGTACATACATGTATATTACTATACTATACTGTAATATACTGTACTATACTGTACTGTACTACTAGAATGTAAGTACTATACTGTACTATACTGTACTATACTATACTGTACTATACTATACTGTACTATACTGTACTTACTATATTTACTGTACTATACTATACTGTACTATACTCTAACTGTATATACTATACTGTACTAGTACTATATACTGTACTATCTGCTGTACTGTACGATACATACTGTACTATATGATATACTGTACTATACTTACTGTATATACTATAATATACATACTGTACTAACTATACTGTACTAACTATACTGTACTGTGCTATACTATACTATACTGTACTATACTATTGTATGTTACTATACTGTTACTATAGTACTATACTAGTACTATACTGTACTGTCTTACATACTATACTATACTGTACTATACTGTACTATACTGGACTATTACTGCCTATACTATTACTATACTGTACTATACTGCTACTATACTATACGATACTATTTACTGTACTGTTACGTACTGTACTATACTGATACTGTACTGTACTTACTATACTGTACTGTACATCTCACTATACTGTACTATAACTGTACGTACTATACTGTACTATACTATAATGTATATACTATACTGTACTATACTGTACGTACTTATACTGTACTATACTATTACTACTGACTATACTATACTATATATATATAGTATACTGTACTGTACATATATACTGTACATACTATACTATAAATATAATATAGATACTGTACTGTACTATACTATACTTACTATACCTACGTACTATACTATACTGTACTATACTATACTGTATTGATTACTGTACCTGACTGTACTAACTATACTGTACATAATATACTGTACTATACTATAAGTATTCTATACTGTATTTAATAATGTACTATACTATACTGTACTATGACTATACTATACTATACTTGACTATACTTTACTGACTGTACTATACTGTACTATTACTATACTGGTACTATACTGTACTGTACTAACTATACTATACTGTACTATACGATAAGTACTATACTATACTGTACTATACTGTACTATACTGTACTATACTATCCTATACTATACTGTACTATACTGTACTATACTATACTGGACTATACTATACTATACTATACTGTATCTATACTATACTGGCACGTATACTGAATACTATACTATACTGTACTATACTGTACTATACTGTATATATACTACTACTGTTACTATACTATCTTACTATACTATACTGCACTATAATGACTATACTGTACTATACTATACAATGTACTATACTATACTGTACTATACTATACTGTACTATACTGTACTATATTATACTGTACTGTACTATACTGTACTATACTGTAATGTACTATACTATACTGTACTATACTGTACTATATTATACTGTACTGTACTATACTGTACTATACTATACTGTAATGTACTATACTGTACTGTACTATACTGTACTATACTATACTGTACTATCACTGTACTATACTTACTTACTGTAATGTACTATACTATTACTATACTGTACTGTAACTATACTGTACTATACTTACTATACTGTACTTATACATACTGTACTATACTATATTATACTGATACTGTATGACTATACTGTTACTATACATATACTGTACTGTACTATATATACTATACTGTACTGTACTATACTAACTATACTGTAACTATACTATACTATACTGTACTACTAGTACTATTACTATTACTGTTAATGTACTATACTGATACATACTAACTATACTGTACATATTATATACTGTAATTAATATACTATACTATACTGTGCAATGTACTATACTGTATATTACTATACTATACTGTACTATACTGTACTGTACTATACTGTACTGTACTGTACTGTACATACTGTACTGTACTATTAACTAATACTGTACGATACTATACTGTACTGTACTATACTGTACTATACATATACTGTACTGTACATACTTATACTATACTGTACTGTACTATACTGTACACTAACTATACTGTACTATACTATACTCGTACTATACTGTACTATACTATACTGTACTGTACTATACTGTACTATACTATACTAGTACTTACTAACTATACTGTACTATTACTATACTTATGTACTGTACTATACTGTACTAGACTATACCGTAAGTACTATACTGTACTGTGTACTAAATATACTGTACTATACTGTACTTACTATACTATACGGTACTGCTACATTACTATATATACTATACTGTACTATATATATGTACATATTCTACTATAGACTATATTGTTACTATAGTACTATACTATACGTAACTGATACTATACGTTACTTACTGTACTATATTGATAGGATGTACTATACTGTATACTTATACTTATAATGTACTGTACTATACTATACTGTACTATACTGTACTTATTATACTGATACTGACGATACTGTACTATACTACTACTGTAATGTACTTACTGTAATGTACTATACTGTAAATGTACACATCACTGTACTATAATATGTACATACTATACGATGTCTTACTGTACTATACTATACTATACTGTACTGTACTATACTGTACTTGTACTATACATACTGTACTTATACATATACTGCTTACGTCTCTATACTATACTATACTGTACGTACTATACTGTACCTATACTATACTATACTTACTATATATACTGTTACTGTACTATACTATACTATACTGTACTGTACTATTACTAGTATATACATGTACTTACTATACTATACTGTACTGCTACATACTGTACTTACTATAACTATACTGTACTACACTATACTGTTTTGTAAACTGTACTATACTATACATTACTGTACTGATACTGTACCTATACTGATACCTATACTGTACTATACTATACTGTACGTATACTGTACTGTACTATACTGTTACTGTACTATACATATACTGTACTACTATACTGTAATACTTACGTACTATATCTACGTAGTACTATACTGTACTGTACTATACTGTACTATACTGTACTATACATACTGTACTGTACTATAACTGTATACTTTACTATACTGTAGTACTATTCTATACTATTCTATACTATACTATACTGTACTATACTATTCTATACTATACTATACTCTACTATACTATACTATTCTATACTATACTGTACTATACTATACTGTACTATACTATACTGTACTGTACTATACTATACTGCACTATACTATACTGTACTATACTGTACTGTACTATACTATACTATACTGTACTATACTATACTGTACTATACTATACTGTACTGTACTATACTGTACTATACTATACTATACTATACTGTACAATACTATACTGTACTATACTATATGAAGCTGACTCACTTCCTCCCTGCTAGCATTTTGCGTCTTGAAACAGACACCAACAATGACTATTGCCCAATTCCACCCATATTGCATCCGCTTTAACATCCACATCGTCTGTAATCTTTTCTTTTAAATTTGGCTTCAAATTTTTTTTAACATAAACACATACTCCCAGGAGCTAGAAATCACCCCATAGCAAGATTTTGTGTGGGGCCCCCCAATCGCCATAAAAACAAGTTTGGCGCAGTTCAACCCAACCCAGCCAAACTGCAGGCAGGATTTTTAAATGACATGTCCACCCTTCTCACGTAGTTCAGCCCTACAAACCCATTTTTCTTTCAAAGATGTTCCCAGACTCAGATATTAAATTCTACTTACAAAACCCCAATCCCTCAATGGCACGGTCACACCTCATATGCTGGTGCTGCGAGCTGGTGTGTGTGCACAGTAGCAAAGGAAGTTAATTTTGTAATGGCCACCAGCCATTGGCTTTAACATCACCATCACAGCTATTAATCACAGCCATTACCATGATAGGGAGAGGAGCTGCAGTTTTGTAAGTAGAATATCTGAGCCTGGAAGCATCTTTTTAAAGGTTTAAGTAACACGAAAATGGGGTTTGTGGAGCTAAACTACACAAGGTGAAATTTTTTTTAGGAGGGTGGACATGCCTGCAGGGGACCTGGATGGACCCCCTTTAGCTCTGGCCCCATGTGCCTGCATACTCCTTTCCCTTACCTATTTTCTCCATCCTTTCTAAATGAGTATCCCTCTATATTTACAGCCCAGTCATGAGAATTGTTCAAACATGTTTCTGCTATATCTATTACATCATACTTTTCAAACATAGATTTTCAAAAAACAGCAAGTGATCATGGACCTTCATATATCAACAAGGTGTCAGGGACCTCCATATAATAACAATGGGACAGGGACCTCCATATAACAGCAAGGGGTCATCAAAACTGTAAAAATCATTCTGAATAAGAGATCTACTCGGATGACTAGTGAAACATCTTCAAGAACAAAAAAAGTCCATTTGATGTAACTGAATATTACAGATATACCATAACATTGTTGAATGAGAAACTTATACTATATAATTATATATTTTATTTACTGCAATGTTTGGTCATCTGAACATTTCTAACAATGGAACCGGTCCATAGTGCAAAAAATGATTAGCCTCTCCGCTTTATCACAATCAAGTGCTGTCACATGCTGAATATAAAGCAATGGCCAAAAGTCTCTATTTACATAGTAACATAGTAATGAGGTTGAATAAAGACATATGTCCATCAAGTCCAACCTTTATACCCTACCCATAATGTCTGTATAACAGTTACATAGTAACATAGTAATTGAGGTTGAATAAAGACATATGTCCATCAAGTCCGACCTTTATACCCTACCCCTAATGCTCTGGATATACAGTTAATATAGTTAAACATAGTATATGGAGGTTGTATAAAGACATACGTCTCGTCCAACCTTTATATCCTACCCATAATGTTCTGTATAACCGTTAGATAGAACAAGTATTGGGAGGTTGTATAAAGACATACGTCTCCATCTAGTCCACCTTATACCACCTACCCATAATGTCTGTATAACAGACTATAACATAGTATTGGAGGTTGATAAAGACATTGTCCATCTAGTCCAAACTCCATAACCCTACCCTAATGTCTGTTAAACCGTTACATAGTAACATAGTATTGGAGGTCTGTATTAAAGACTACGTCCATCTAGTCCAAACCTCATACCCTACCCCTAATGTCCTGTATAACAGTTACATAGAACATAGTATTGGAGGGTTGTATAAAGACATACGTCCATACTAGTCAACACCTTATTACCCTACCCATATGTTCGTATACAGTTTCATAGTAACATAGTATTGGAGGTTGTAAAAAGATACGTCCTCTAGTCCAACCTTATACCCTTACCACTAATGTCTGTATAACAGTTACATAGTAACATAGTATTGGAGGTTGTATAAAGACATATGTCCATCAAGTCCAACCTTTTTAACCTTCTTTTTAACCCTATTTAACAGTTGATCCAGAAGAAGGCAAAAAAACACAGCTAATAAGAGGGCGAGAAATTCCTTCCTTCCTGACTCCAATTGAAAAGCATCCCTGGATCAACCAGAACTACAGTATGGATGAGACCAGAGTCTCAATATATTTAGTATCCCCCGTGTTACCCAACCAGTATACTCCACTAGTTATATGGTGGAATACCATCGTTGGTAGTACCGCAGTCTCAACTAGACCCCCTGGTCTACGGGTACTAGGGGACTTGAACTTATAGATAGTACCCGTGTAACGAACCAGAACTCAGATTACTGTAATTAAGCAGTACAGGAGATGGATCTAGTAAGCGATAATTATTCATATTATATAGTGGCATCCGTGTTGACCAACTAGCAAAAGCTTGACAGACACGTATTATACACAATTACGAATACCTAGGATATGTATCAATAGTAGATATGTGAGTCCCCGGTGTACAACCAGAACTATCAGCAGATGTAGGTATAATGGTATGCCAGGAATGTCTCATAGGATAGTGTACCTCTGATTAACCAGAACTACTATCCGGCAGATATGTATTATACCAGTGTAGTTCTCAATAGTATATAGTATCCCCTCGTACAACCAGAAGAAATTCTACTAGATATGGGATACTACGCAGAAAGTCTCAATATTATATAGGTATCCCGTACCAAACAAGAACTACAGTTATGTATAATAGCCCGTTTAGTTTATTGTCAATATTATAGTAAGCTGATCCATGTACCAGATGCCCAGAACTACAGTTAACGGTATTAATACCAGTATTCTCAATTTGTATGCTTAGTATCCCTATGTTATGTACCAACCAGAGAGTGCATTATAGTGTATTAAGTCCATGAATTTTTCAAATTATCTAGATCCTTTATACAACCAGAACTCACAGAGTAGACTGGAGTAGCTGCCAGTGAATTACGCAAGCGATGAGACAGGGATCCCGGTACCAACGCTGACGCTAAAACGACTAAGATGACATGTGATGAAATCCACCCAGTATTAGGTCAAGCCTTATCGTACTATAGTCCTTTTAGGCTATCACCTTTGTACATCTAACATCACAGATAAGTACTATGAGAATATTTACATGTTATCTTTTACCCGAGATATCCAGTAAATTCTGCAAATATTATTAGTAGTTCCCCTGTTATAGAGACGACAAACTACACTATAAGTGTATTAATACCAGAGTGAATTCTAATATATATAGCTCCGTGTGCAAAACACACCAGAACTACATATAAGTAGTTGTACACTATACCTATTCTCGCTTTCAACACCCCTATCTGCAAATATTTATATTTAATCCGTATCCCACGTCCCCCCGCGACTACACCGGCCAAGACCAGGTGTAACCTACTCCTATTCTGTATTAATACACAGTTGATATATTCTCAATTATATATTAGTATCCCTCGTGTTCTTACCGAGTGTACCAAACCAAACTACCAGGTTATAGTATTATAGCCCAGTTAGTGATATTTGCTCTGCAATAATTTATACCCAGTATAGGAGCCCTCTCGCCGTGCACCCAAACCTCAAGGAATTACACTACAAGCGTCGATATTGTGGCCATGCCCCAAGTGGATACCAGTAGTAAAAGTTCGGAATCATGATGTATTAGTCGGGATCCTTGGTACGTAACTCATGAACTAGTCAGTATATGTCTTAAATACCCCGAGGTATATCACTATTTATATAGTATCTCCCTCCCGCTAACAACCAGAGCTACGCGTTCAGTCCACTATGTCCATTTTAGTCCCCAACTTACACACGTATTTTATCCCGATATCCAGACCTAGACCATTAGTGTCTCGAGACATGTTGATATAGCCTCGGTAATCTTCCCTCTATTCGGATCCCTACCTCTGTAGTCCGCACATAAACTCAGCCATACCCCATATCGAGCTCCCGCTAATAATGTATTAATACCCTATTGTCGTTACGCCACTTCCACACCGCAATTCATAATGTGTGATGCATGTAGTCTCCTACCTGATTTCCCTGTCTTTCTAATGCGAAACCAGAACTACAGGGTTCATACCCAGATTCCCACAAGATGTATTAATACCGACGTAGTTCGCCATTACTCAATCGCATTAATCTTCCACTCTAATTTGTCCCTATCCCCCTTGTAGTCTAACCTAGAAATCTTCTATCCACAGTCCAGGGCTTATGTACCTTAACCGTACCTCCCTAGAATTTCAATTATTTATAGAGGATCAGTAACGTGGCCCCGATACTAATCGGAATTACCTCTTCTCCGTCTACGACTAGGTCGCCTCATGCGTGCAAGTATATGTTATTATTATCCCGCAGACTCACGCATAATCTTCACTACATCACTTTATTGTGTCAGTCTTACCCTGTACCAAAATATACGCAACTCCCCTAGTACGCACCCCCGGGACTTTACTATCACACGCAACTGTTCAGGCTTGTTTTGCCAATATTAATAGCTTCCCTTTCTTTGGCTCTGAGGACCATCATCGCCTCAGAATAGTCCAGGTTATATGTATTAATGACCGACGTGTTCACATTTTACTTTCCTCCCCAGTAGTCAACTATATACTGTATCCCTTCCTATTATTACCTGGCTGCCTATATCCACCAGCCTACTGTAACCTTGAGCGGTATATGCTGTCACGGTTAATACTCAGTTAATAGTTTCATATTCTTAGAGACCTCGGAGTAGAAGGATCCCGATCTTGCGTATCTCTCAACTCTGCACTTTGGATATACAGCAGGTTGGAAAGGTATGTCATCGATTTAAATACAACGAATTATCAATTCTCTTACTTACTTATGTATCACTCGTACCAACCACCGAATCTTATCCAGTATATGGCTACCTTTGTACACTACCAGTTTTTATATTTTCTCATTATGGATATAGTACCCATGTCTCCGTCCTTTTTGTATATCCCAACCAGAAGTGACCGAGTAACTTTATTGCGATGTAAGTACCATTAAGGCTTTATTGTTATATATTACTCCCTTTATTAGTTGTCATGCGACCATAACAGAGAACTACAGCCTATGTATTTAATGTTGTGGGGCTAGTAATTCTCAATATGAGATAGTTATCCCTCGTCAACCAAGCCAGGAACTGACACGTATACCATATTTAAGGTACCAGTAATTTGTCAACATACTACACGCGCGTCTATAGTATTCCCTCGTCCAACCAGAATTCTGCTGCTACAGTTCAATTATCCCTAATCCGAGTAAGTTTATGCATCTGATATTATAATGCTATCCCGGTACAAACACAGAACTACAGTACAGTTCCACCCGGTGGAGTCACCTGGTTCTCCACTGTTAAATAAAACCCCCTTCCTAACCTGAATGATGAACTTCTTTTCTTACAAGCCTTGTAGAAGGAATGTCCACGTGTCCTCTGATTGACATTTATTAGTGAACAATTGCAAAAGAAGCTCATGTATTTGGCCCCCGTTGTAGATTAATATATTTGTAATAAAGGTATATAATATACCCAGCGCAAAACGTAACTTCTCCCATAGTACAGATGATTTCGAGACCACTGATATGCTTGTCTAATCTGCAGTTGGCCCTCTCCATAGTCCATCAATATGTACCCTCCATTTTGCCCCTTATATTATCCCAATTTTAGTTCATTATTCTGTCTACTGCTCCATCATGTCATATTATTTTAAGCACTAATCTACACTTCCAGTCCCCTATGTATTAATTTAGTTATATCAACTGGTTCACTTCCCTGCATATTATAGCCCCCCTCCCCCCAGTTCCCTATTTGAGTGTCAGTTATTACATCCTTGTCCTAAGTCTCCTGCCTAGATGATACGTCCCCTCTCCATCCCCCTTGATTCCAAGGTTAGGTCCTGCGCAAACTTGTCTAATCGCTGACTGCCATTATTGTACGTCCGCGTCCCGGATCCCCAGGGTATTATTATTTAGTTGCGCCTTCTTGAATGATTCCATTTCCAAGATGTCCTGATCTCTTGTCTATGGGATTCCAAAACTGCACCTCATATCCCAAATGAGGCCTTACCAGTGCCTTGTAAAGAGGGAGAATAATATTTTCTCCCTTGAATCTATTCCCCTGTGGCTGCCTGGCCTTACCAGTGTATGTATGTATACATAGTTTATTTATAATAAAGCGCCACTTGGGGACGCAGAGCTGTACAGTATTAAAATACAATAAAGGCAATAAAGTCATACAAGGGGGATAAATACATAGATAGTTCAGTACATGTATATATAAATTATATAAATAGAAGTGCTAGAGCTTTGCCACAAGAGAAAAGGAGGTCCCTGCCCCGCAGAGCTTACAATCTAGTGCCTTGTAAAGAGGGAGAATTATATTTTCTCCCTTGAATCTATTCCCCTCTTTATACAAGACAATATCTTGCTGGCTGTGCCTGGTTCTGTTATACATGATAATGGAAGTATGTATTTCAGCGGTGAAATAGACATTTGGCTGCATATATTTCTTTTATAGCCTCCTTAATGCTGGACTTAATGGTGTAATTACCCATAAATTAGGCACCATTTTCAATGATAAGAACTTTTATTGAATATCTCTGTATCTTTTTGATGATTGGTCAAAAATAGTTTTTTTTACTTTAGTTACCCTTTAAAGGACAATTATACTCACCTTTTCCCCGATCCACTGCAGCATAGTACCCAGGGTGAGGACCTAAAACGCTAATTCCTAACCCTGGGTACTTTCCCTAACTCCTGCCACTACTTACCGCAAATCTGCTTCGACCGATCCACAATGTTCACCTCTTACTACTGTCAGGACAGTCGCGAGGCACCAATTGGAAGACACGCTCCTGGCAGAGCGTATATTCCTATTGGCTGCCTCGCGATCTGTCACTGAAAGCAGGAAGAGCGGAGGAATGGAGCGATCGGCGAAAGCAGATTTGCGGTAAGTAGTGCGGAGTTAGGGAAAGTACCCAGGGTTAGGACTTAGCGATTTTAAGGTCCTCACCCGGTTTACTATGCAGCTATGGAGGAAGAGGAAGAGAGGGTGAGGTGAGTAGTATAGTTGTCCTTTTAAGTATGGCTGCCACAGTAATGGATAAGTAGATCAGTAGGTGTGTGTACGCTGTGTCCGGTTGGGGGTTAAAAAACAAAATTTTTTGATGATTGGTCAAATTAGTTTTTTTGACTTACGTTACCCTTTAGGTATGGTTGGCTGCAACAGTAATGGAGGGTAGGTCAGTAGGTGTTGACCTGTGCCACATGGGGGTTAAAAAAAACAAACCTTTTTTATATTAATCAAAATTAAATTTTTTGACTTTAGTTACCTTTAAGTATGGCTGCCACAGTAAGGATAAGTAATCAGTAGGTGTGTGTACCGGGTCTGGTTGAGGGGGGGTATGTCTTTTTTGTGTTTACAACATAAAACTATATGTTATTGGATAAATCTAAATTAGTTTTTGATTTTAGTTACCCTTTAAGTATGGCTTCCATGGGAATGGAAAGGTAGGTCAGTAGGTGGGTGAACCTGTGTCTGTGTGGGGGTTGGGGGTATCACCATTTTATTATGACCATGAAAAAACTGTTTTGAAATATCAACATTTGAGGATTGTTACCATTATAGTCTATGGGAAAAAAGCCCGAATTCGCCGATAAGCCCGTAACGCTTCGCCGGATTCTAGCTAGAAGAGACCACACTTCTCCTATATGCCCCGCACGTCTGTACCGAATTCATGTTCAGCTCAAAAAACCGTGGGAGGAGATACGGTCCAAAAAAAGCGGAAGAATAAAAGGAAAGAAGAAGAAGAAATAGAAAGAAGAACAGGAATTTGTCTTTTTCAAGCCAAATAATAAAATATAAAATAAAATAATAATAAGATAATAATAATAATAATGAATATAATAATAATATATGATAATAATAATAATAGTAATATGATAATAATAATAAAAAAATAAAATGATAAAATAATAGATAAGATGATATAAAATATAATAAAATAATAATAATAATAATGTAATAATAAAGATAATAACATATTGATAAGAATAATATCATAATAATAATAATAATATCTAATAACCATATATATAATAATAATAATATAATAATACAGATATAATAATGTGATAATCATATAAATAAATAACTATATAATCAAATAATCTAATTAATAATAATAATATGATGATAATAACTAATAATATAATAATATAATAAGGATAATAATGATAATATAATAATAACTAATGATAAAAACTAATATAATAATAATATTTAATAATAATATACCATATCGGACGCGGTCGAAAGGTGTTAAGAAAAAACCAATCAAGACGTAAGACTCTGGACAGTGGCCAAAGCAAATAATCTACAAATTGGTTCTGCAGCCGAACCGAAAGAAAAACAGTCTATTGTGCAGGGACTTGGAAAATGAAAATCAATGTGTAACTCACAACATCAGTGCCCAGTCCATAGAAAACATATCCAAGTACTCACATCTATAATTGGACTAATACGGCGCTACAATCAGGTCTATACCAGGTTCATGGATACATTTTGTTTTGGCATGGTAACTTAATAACTTGGATACCAGTAATTCAATGGGCCCTCTGGAGCCTATAGGCACAAAAGGTCGGGAAGCCTAGCCCCACCCGCTTACATAGACCACACCCCCAATCATACAACCTATATATAAGGAGAATCCTTATTCAGCCTTAATTTAAATCCACAGTTGTACAAAAATAACAAGACACTAGTTCTACTACAAGGAAAGTGTTGTGCCATAATAATCCAGTATAGACCAGGAAACGGTCAGTTTGTAACAGTGTAACGGCTGATTGGCTGCAGTTATTTCATTCTAATATTAAACATACAATGGAACTCATCTCATAATTTTGCCCTAACCAATCAGATGTTAGCTTTCTGATTGATTGGATCAAAATTAGCACCACTTTGGTTTGGGTACACATAAAAGTTTTTTTTTGTCCCAAACAAGTGTTCACTACAAACTCATCATTCCCATTATTGAGTTTTAAAATCTGCAGCACAAACACACATATTCCCATCCAAAATGCAGCCCTTCAAGCCAAATTCAAAGTTTATACTTAAACTTTCCCTTTCTAGCTATTTTTGAGATCCCCCAGATTCGATATGATGTCATGCACTGGTACCACTATCGTCCTATCACACAGCTCTATGTAGTATACAGGCTGTGCTTGTATTCGTAGTAATTTATTAGTAATATTGTTATAAGTTTGACTTATTAATTATATTAGTATTGTTATATTTTTATTATTATTATTATTACTATTATTATCTTTTAATTATTATGTAATTATATTATTATTATTGTGATATTATATTATGCTATTATTTTATTATTATATTAGTATTATATTATATTAGTATTGTATTATACGTATTAGTATTATTAATTTGGCTTGAAAAAACAAATTCCTGTTTTTTCTATTTCTTCTTCTTCCGTTTTATTCTTCTGCTTTTTGGACCGTATCTCCTCCCACAGTTTTTGAGCTAGAGACATGAAATTCGGTACAGACGTGCGGGGCATATAGGAGAAGTGTGCTATCTTCTAGCTAAGGAATCCGCGGAAGTGTTATGGCGTTATCAGAGACTTTCGAGACATTTTTTCCCATAGACTATAATGGTAACAATCCTCAAATGTGAATATTTCAAAACAGTTTGTTTCATGGTCATAAACACAAACGGTGATACCCACAACCCCCCACACAGACCCAGGTACACCCACCTACTGACCTATTATTCCATTCCCATGGAAGCCATATTTAAAGGGTAACTAAAGTCAAAAAAACTAATTTAGATTTATCCCCAATAAAAGATAGTTTTATGGTTGTAAACACAAAAAAGACATACCCCCTCAACCAGACCCAGGTACACACACCTACTGATCTACTAATTCATTATGGTGGTAGCCATACTTAAAGGGTAACTAAAGTCAAAAAAACTAATTTAGATTTATCCTCAATAAAAGATAGTTTTATGGTTATAAACACAAAAAAGACATACCCCCTCAACCAGACCCAGGTGCACACACCTACTGATCTACTTATCCATTACTGTGGCAGCCATACTTAAAGGGTAACTAAAGTCAAAAAAATTAATTTTGATTAATAATAAAAAAGGTTTGTTTTTTTAACCCCCAATGTGATACAGGTACACACACCTACTGACCTACCCCTCCATTACTTTTGCAGCCATACTTAAAGGGTAACTAAAGTCAAAAAAACTAATTTTGACCAACCATCAAAAAAGTTTAGTTTTTTTAAACCCCCGCCCGACACAGGTACACACACCTACTGACCTACCCTTCCATTTCCATGGCAGCCATATTTAAAGGGTAACTATAGTCAAAAAAAAAATTTGACTTATCATCAACATTTTTTTTTTTTACCTCCAACCTGACGCAGGTACACACACCAACTGAGGTTCATTCATTCATGTGGCAATCATATTTAAAGGGTAAAAAACACACATTTTGACCAAACATCAAAAAGTTAGTCTTTTATCTGACACAAATACACACACCTACTGACCTGCCTTTAATTCATGTGACAGTCATATTTAAAGGGTAAGTAAAAAACAAAATGTCCTCATCATTCGCATTATTGAGTTTTACAATCTGCAGCACAAACACACACATTCCCTTCCAAAATGCGGCCCTTCAAGCCAAATTCAAAGTTTACTTAAACTTTCCCTTTCAAGTTCCGATTGCCTCCCTCTGGATCAACAGTTATGCAGGAAGTGTGGGTATTGCTGAGTGGGTTGGACTGGATGGACATATGTCTTTACTCAACCTCAAATACTATACTATATTATACTGTACTATACTATACTGTACTATACTATACCTTACTATCTGCATATGAAGCTGACTCACTTCCTCCCTGCTACTGTAGATCACCTATACTTGAAGGGTAACTAAAGTAAAAAAAACTAATTTTGATCAATAATCAGAAAAGTTTGTTTTTTTAAACCCCACTGGGCATATGTACACACACCTACTGACCTACCCCTCCATTACTGTTGCAGCCATATTTAAAGGGTAACTAAGATCATAAAAACAAATTTTGACCAATCATCAAAAAAGTTTGTTTTTAACTTCCAACCTGATCCAGGTGCACATGCCTACTCACCTACCCTTCCATTTTCATGGCAGCCACATTTAAAGGGTAACTATAGTCAAAAAAACAATTTTGACTAATCAGCAACAACGTTTTTTTTTAACCCCCAACCTCACCCAGGTACACACACCTGACCTACCCCTCCATTACTGTGGCAGCCATACTAAAAGGGTAACTAAAGTAAAAAAAAACTAATTTTGACCAATCATCAAAAAAAAAATTTTTTAACCCCCCACCTGAGACAGGTACAGACACCTACTGACCTACTCTTCCATTTCTGTGGCAGACATACTTAAAGGGTAACTATAGTCAAAAATAAATTTTGATCAATAATAAAAAAAGTTTGTTTTTTAACTTCCAACCTGACGCAGGTACACACACCAACTGAGCTACCCATTCATTCATGTGGCAATCATATTTAAAGGGTAAGTATAGTAAAAAAAAACACATTTTGACCAATCATCAAAAAAGTTAGTCTTTTATCCCCCAACCTGACACGAGTACACACACCAACTGACCTACCTTTAATTCACGTGACAGACATATTTAAAGGGTAAGTAAAAAACAACAATGTCCTCATCATTCCCATTATTGAGTTTTAAAATCTGCAGCACAAACACACACATTCCCTTCCAGAATGCAGCCCTTCAAGCCAAATTCAAAGTTTATACTTAAACTTTCCCTTTCTAGTTATATTATGGTATTATTATTATATTATTATTATATTAGTATTATTTTTATATTATTGTTATATTATTATTATTATTATTATTATTAGTAGTAGTAGTAGTAGTAGTAGTAGTAGTATATTATTATTTTATGATTAGTATCATTATTACAATTATTATATTATTACCATTATTATATGTTTATTATTATTGTTATATTATTATATTATATTATTATCTTATTATTATTGTTATATTATTATATTATTATTTGATTATTATATCAACAATGATTTGGCTGGAATCCCGCACTCCTTAATATCTAATAAGCTGGGTGCAGGTGATCTGAAGCGATCCTTCCTCGCTAATCATACAAACAAATGTTGGGTAACCATCGCACACCAGTCTAACAGATTCTAATCTTTATTTTCCAACTTTTCGGAACAACTTTGTCAAAAGGAAAAAAACGGATAAAAACACAATCTGTGCACGACTTGTACCTAAACCTTGGAAATAACAGATTAGATCCTGAATAAGACTGGTGTGGCGATGGTTTACCCAACATGTTTTGTATGATTAGTATATGATTTATTGTAATTATTATTATTATATTATTTTATTATTATTTATTATTATTATTACTACTACTACTTATATAAGTTCTATTGTATGTATTATATTAGTATGTTATTCTTATAATCAATACTTACATTAATTATTTTATATTATTATTGAGTATTACCTTATTATTAGTATTGTTATATTATTATTATATATTATTATTCTATTGTTTTTGTGTATATATATTATTATTTTATTATCTTCTATTATTGTTTTATGTAGCTATTTGGTATCTTATTATATTTTTATATCATATTATATTATATATTATTAGTTATTAGTGTATAACATTATTATGGTTATATTATATTAGAGCTATATTTTTAATATTATAGTTATGATATTATAATTATTTGATTTAATTATATATGTATTATGTTATATATCAGTATTTACATTCATTATTATATCAGTATATTTAGTAGTATATTACATGATTGCATAAGATATTATTTATATTCATATTATATGTATAGTATTTATAATAGAGTATTATATTATAGTAGTATTTATAAGTAGATTATTACATTATTGTTATATTAATCTTAGTATTTATATTCAGTTATATATGTATATTATATTAGTTACCGATTATTATTATATAGATTATTATATTACATTATTAGTTGTAGATTTATAGTATTACTATTATTAAAGGCATGACATCCACCAGCATCACAGGTTTCAGAATATATTTTTTTATTTCGACGTTCGGTGCCAACACATGCACTTTGGATAAAATATTATATTCTAATAATGGTGGGCGTTGCCGATTGTTGGGTTCATCTCTTTGTTATACACCAGTAAGGAGTATCCATATCTTCCCACAAGCACCCGCAGCTGCAAAAGCTAGGCTGTGGTGGGACCCCACCGACCCTACTGCGTGTATTATATTATTTATATTAATATTGTTGAGATGTAATACTGATAGTATTAAATTAGATATAGTATTATTACATTACATTAGTATTATATATTATCCAGTCTAATCATATTCGTATTAAGGATTATTACATTATTATATTTTGTACTTTATATAGTATACTGAATATTCTATTATTCTTCTCGTAATAATTATCTTCGCCTTGTTGTATCATATTAGTATATATTAATTATTTTTTCTATTATATTCGTATTATAGTATTCTTATATTATTAGTGTTATATTATATCAGTAATTCGTATTCTTATTGTTAATTATAATCAGTATTATTATTATCTTTTTATTTACATTATATTCCGTATGTAATATTAGTATTATTATATTGTACTATAGCAGTATATAGTATTACATTAATATTAGTATTATTACTATATATTATGTTTATCATATACTATAGTAATTATCTATGATCATCGTTATTATAGTCATTATTCATTTGTTATATTCTATCTAGTATATTATTATTATATTATTTACATTATATTAGTATTATAGTAGATCAGTATTATAGTATTATTATATTATTATTATTGGTTTATTATATTAGTATTATTATTATATTATTATTTAGCATGTATATTCGTATTATATTATATATTCTTAGTATTTAGGATTAGGGGTATTAATATTGTATTATTATTATGTATTATTACATTATTATATTATTGTGATACTTATGTAGTATTCAGTATATCAGTATTATAAGTATTATATTGGTTATATTATATTAGTATATATTGATATTATGTACACTTATCTTAGTATTATGTATATCACGTACATTATAGTATTATTATGTTATATTTCCATTAGTTATTATTTATTTTATTATAATTATTTACATTATTCTAGTATTAGTAGATCGTATTATAGTAGTTATTATATTACTTATTATTGGTTTATTTATTGTACTTATTCTATTATTTGTTTATATGATGATTTATTAGTAGCATTATAGTTAGTAAGTATTAATGATTATATTGAGGGGTGCAGTGCGGATCTCCCGTTGCCATGACCCTGTACATATTGATTTCCTATCGATATAATAATAATGATCTGGAAGTGAATGGCGAGACCCTTGTGCTGTATGGTCGACGATGCTAGTACAACATGGGCGGCCCTGTAAGTGTACTATTAATGGTTATTCTCATCACCCCGTTCTCTCCCGGTCTGTTCCTGTCTGTCGCTCCCCTCGGTCACATAATCCCGCCCACCCATCGCTCTGGTGGTCTTTCGCCCTCTCACTTACCGCAACCCTCCTCACCAACCCCGCCTTCGCCCTACCACGCAACCCCGCCCTCGCCTATCACCCACCCCCACCCCTCTTACCACCCCACTCTCCCTACTATACCCCGAACCCTTCTCCCCTTCTAACCCCACCCCTCCTACTAGCCCCCTCCTTCCCCATCTTCGCTCCCGCCCACTCTCGGCCTGTCAGTCAGTCGGTGCAGTGAGGCCGCGCTCCGTGTTCTGGATCCGACTCACCAGGGATCGGGAGGAGACACAGCGCGGGGGCTTCTGGGACTGTGCGGATTTCCGCGAGAGGGGCCCTAGTGTGGGCGGTATTGACTGGTAACTGGGGGGGCCCTAGTGTGGGCGGTATTGACTGGTAACTGGGGAGGGCCCTAGTGTGGGCGGGTCCTATTGGGTAGTAACTGGGGGGCCCTAGTGTTGGCGGTATTGACGTAACTGGGTATTGACTGGGGGGGGGTTAGTATTATAGTATTATTACATTATTGTTATATTATATTAGTATTATATTATTAAAGGGATGAACATCCACCGCACACCAGTCTTAAGAATATGATATTTTATTACAGACGTTTCGGTGCCAAACATGCACCTTTGTAATAAAATATTATATTCTTAAGACTGGTGGGCGGTGGATGTTCATCTCTTTGTTATACACACAGTAAAGGAGTACCGCTATCTTCCCACAAGCACCCAGCAAGCTGCAAAAGTTAGGTGTGTGGGACCCCAGAACTACATGCGTGGGGCCAAGGCCGCACAAGAGACGGGGTTTTTTCCGGGGAGGTGCACAGAAGACAAGGGGGAGATGATTTGGCTGGCCACTGACAGAGTCGGACGGTCGTGAGGGTGGGGTGGCTTAAAACACCGTCGACACGGGGCGCGACGATGGGGAGGAGGAGGAGGAGAGACAGGAGGAGGAAGAGGATGGGGGGAGCCGGAGTGAGGAGGAGGAGGGGAAAGGAGGAGCCGGAGGAGGAGAGGAGGGAGGTGAGGAGGTACGGATGAGCAGCCGAGGAGAGGATTGGAGGAGGAGGAGGAGGAGGAGCAGGAGGAATAGCGAGGAGGAGGAGGGGAGTAAGAAGCAGGAAGAGGAGGAGCAGGAGGAGAGGAGGAGGAGGATGTAGTAGGAGGAGGAGAGGAGGGTAAGTAGGAGGAGGAGGGAGGAGGGGAGGAGGAGAGGAGCAGCAGGAGGAGGACTGTACTGAGGATGGAGGAGGGAGCATTAGAGATAGGGAGTAGTAGGCGGAGGAGGGTATGAGCACATGGACGATGAGTCGGTAGCAGGATGTAGTATTAGTAGTAGTAGGAGGAGCAGCAGGGACGGATTAGATTTATGAGTCAGTAGTATTATTATGAGATCAGGAGTAGGATTAGGATCATTATTATTATGATTATTATTATTATATTTTAATTTGGCTTGGAAAAAAGACAAATTCTGTTCTTTCTATTTCTTTCTTCTTCTTCTTCCTGTGTATTCTTCCGCTTTTTTTGGACCGTATCTCCTCCACGGTTTTGAGCTAGAGACATGAAATCGGACAGACGGCGGGGCATATAGGCGAAGTGTGGTATTCTTTCTAGCTAAGGAATCCGCGGGGGAGAGGTTACGGCGTTATCGGCGAATTTCCGGGCATTGTTCACATAGGACTCTAAATTGGAACAATCCTCAAATGTTGATATTTCAAAACAGTTTTTGTCTGGTCATAATAGAAATGGTGATACCCCCAACCCACCCACACAGACACAGGTTCACCCACCTACTGACCTACCTTTCCATTCCCATGGAAGCCATACTTAAAGTGGTAACTTAAAAGTCAAAAAACTAATTTAGATTTATCCTCAATAAACATATAGTTCTGGTTGTAAAACACAAAAAAGACATACCCCCCTCAAGCAGACCCAGGTTACCCACACACCTACTGATTTCATTATCCCATTACTGTGGAGCCATACCTAAAGGGTAACTAAAGTCAATCAAAAAATTAATTGGATAATAATAAGAAAGGTTGTTTTTTTTAACCCCCAGAGACGCACCAGGTACAACACCTACTGACCTACCCCTCCAGTACGTTGGCAAGCCATACCTACCAAGGGTAACGTTAAGTCAAAAAAAACTAATTTTGACCCAATCATCCAAAAAAGTTTGTTTTTTTAACCCGCAACCGGCCAGCACACGGTTACACACACCACCTATGGATCTACTTATCCATTACTGTGCAGCCAGCCATAAAGCCGCTAAAGGACAAACTAACATCACCTCACCTCATCCTCTGTCACTCCATTCAGCTGCACAAGTACCACAGGGTCGAGACTCCTAAAAATCGCTAAGTCCTAAACCATGGTCGTTACTTACTCTAACTCCTGCATACTTACCGCAAATCTGCTTCGCCGCGAGCGCTCCATTCCTCCGCTCTTCCTGCTTCAGTGGAAGATCGCGAGGCGCCACTAGGAGATACGCTCTGCCAGGGAGGCGTTATTTTCCAATTGGCTGCCTCGCGACTGTCACGACAGTAGTTAGAGAGGTGGAACCAGTGTGGATCGGTCAGAAGCAAGATTTCGTGGTACGGGTTGAAGTAGTGCAGGAGTTGGGAAAGTACCAAGGGTTAGGATTTTACTTCTATTCTTTTTGTCTAGCGATTTAGGTCACTACCATGGGGTACTACTGCGCAGTGGATATCTGGTCGGGAAACAAGGGAGTATAATTGTCTTTTAACAGGGTAACTAAAGTAAAAAAAACATTTTTGACCAATCATCAAAAAGATACAGAGGATTTCAATAAAAAGTTCTTATTCATTGAAAATGGTGTAATTTTGCCCTAACACACTTTCGATGTTAGGCTTCTGATTTGATGGATCAAAATTAGCACCCTTTGGTTTGGGTTTACACATAAAAAAGTTTTTTTGTCCACAAAAAGTCACAGTGTTCACTACAAAACTCATCATTCCCTTATTGAGTTAGTTAAATTTTTAAAATCTGAGACCAACAAACACACATATTCCATCCCAAAATGCAGGCCCTTTCAAGCCAATTCAAAGTTTATACTTAAAACTTTCCCTTTTCTGAGCATTTTTGATGTATCCCCAGATCGCGTATGATGTCATGCACTGTTACCACTATGTCCTATAACACAGACTCTAGGTTAGTTACAGGCTTGGCTTTTATTCGTAAGTAATTATTAGTACTTATGTGTAAGTTTTGACTTATTAATTATATTAGTATTGTTATATTTTTTTATTATAGTATTATATATTATCTTTTAAAGTATGATTGTACTTATATTATTTATGGGATAGTATATTATGCTATTATTTATTATTTAATAGTAGTAGATATTAATTATATTAGTATTGTATTATACGTATTAGTATTATTAATTTGGGCTTGAAAAAACAAAGTCTCCTTGTTTTTCATTTTCTTCTTCCGTTTTTTATTTTCTGCTTTTTGGACCTTATCTCTCCCACGTTGGTTTTTTTGAGCTCTAGAGACTGAAATTCGGGCGGTACAGAGACGGGCGGGGCATATAGGAGAAGTGTTGCTGTCTTCTAGCTAGGAATATTCTAGCGGAAGTGTTATGGCGTTATCAGAGACTTGAGACATTTTTTCCCTATAGACTATATCGGTAACATCCTCAAATGTGAATAATTTCAAAAAACAGTTTGTTTCGGTCATAAAACACCAAAAACGGTGATACCCACAACCCCCACACAGACCAGGTACACCCACTCATATGGACCTATTATTCATTCCCATGGGAAGCCATTATTTAAAGGGTAACTAAAGTCAAAACAAACTAATTAGTGTACCCCCAATAAAGATAGTTTATGGTTGTTGTAAAACACAAAAAAGACATACCCTTGGTGTCAACCAGACCCAGGTATATAAACTACTGATCTACTAATTCAGTAGGGTGTGAGAGCCATATTTAAAGGGTAACTAAAGTCAAAAAACTTAATTTAGATTTATCCCCAATAAAAGATAGTTTTTATGTTGTAAAACAAAAAGACCTACCCCTCAAAACCGAACCCGGTTACACACACCTATGATTACTATCATTATGGTGGTAGCCATCATACTTAAAGGTAACTAAAGTCAAAAAAACTAAGTTTAGATTTATCTCAATAAAGATATAGTTTTATGGTCTTAATTAAACACAAAAAAAGACCCATACCCCCCTCAAACCAGACCCCAGGTGCACAACTACTGATCTACTTATCCATTACGTGGCAGCCAAAGCCATATTAAAGCTGTGGATAACTAAAGTCAAACAAAATTAATTTTGGATTAATATAAAAAAAGGTTGTTTTTTTGTTAACCCCCAATGTGTAGGTACAACACCGATCGGACTACCCCTCCATTATATTTTGCAGCCATATTCTAAAAGGGAACTAAGTCAAAAAAACTAATTTTTGACCAACCATCAAAAAAGTTTAGTTTTTTTTAACCACACACGCGACCGACACGGTACAACACACCTACTGACCTACCCTTCCATTTCCATGGCCAGCCATATTTAATGGTGTAACTATAGTCAAAAAAAAATTTGACTTTCATCAACCTTTTTTTTTTTTACCTCCAACCTGAGCAGGTACACACACCAATGGAGGTTCATTCATTCATGTGGATCATATTGAGAGTAATTTCCGTAAACACACCACACACATTTTGACCCAACCAACATCCAAAAAGTGTGTCTTTTATCTGACACAATACAAACACCTACTGACCTCTGCCTTTTAACTCATGTGACAGTCATATTGAAGGTAAGTAAAAAAAAAATGGTCCTCTATTATTCGCATTATTGAGTTTTAAACTGCAGCACAAACACACACATTCACCTTCACAAAATGCGGCCCTTCAAGCACAAATTCAAAAGTTTATCTTGTAAAATCTTCCCTTTTCAAGTTCCGAATGCCCTCCTCTGGCAATCAAACCATTAGCCGGATAGTTGTGGGTATTGACTGAGTGGGTGGACGTGGATGCATATGTCTTTACTCAACCCCAAATATAACTTATTATATTGTAATATACTATATTTACGTATAACTATACTCTTACTATCTGCATGATGAAGCGTGGACTCACTTCCTCCATGCTACTGTAGATACACCGATACTTGAAGGGTAGAACTTCTAAAATTAAAAAAAAGATAAAACCCAATAAAAAAAATAATCTAATTTACGCAATAATCAGACACAAAGTTTGTTTTTTTAAACCCCACTGGGGCATATGTACACAACCCCTACTGACCTCCACTACCCCTACTGGCTGGCAGCCATATTTAAAAGGGTAAATAAGATCAACTTAAAAACAAATTTTGGCCAATCATCAAAAAAGTTTGCCTTTGTTGTTAAATCTCACACCTGATCACAGGTGCACATGCCTACTCACCTACCCTTCATTTCATGGTCAGCACATTTTAAAGGGTAACTGATAGTCAAAAAACCACAATTTTGACTTAACTCACGCAACAAAGTTTGTTTTAGAACCCCAACCCCATACCCATGGGACACACATCCCGACCCTACCGCCTTGGACTGGGTGGCCAGAGAATAAAGGGTAACGAAGTAAAAAAAAAGTAATTTTGGACATCAGCAAAAAAAAGGCGGGCATAACCGGGACGCCACTGTTAACCCCCCACCTGATGACAGGAGACGATTACCGGACGCAGGCGGGCGAACCGACCACAGGGCGGGGTAGGGAGCCAAATAGACCGGCCGTTGGGCGAATCTTAAGAAGGACGATAAAACAAAATTTAGTGCAATATGGGGAAAAGTGCTTTTTAAGATCGGCCAGACGGATGTGTGACGGCAAGGGACGACACACCAACGTGAGCGATACACTCATTCAGTGTGGCAAACTCAGAATTTGGTGGGGAAGGAAGGGGATGCGAAGGGGATAGTAAAAAATTCAAACCACAGCGGTTGATACCAATCTAGTACAAACAAGTGAGGTGTTAGCTCCCCCAACCATGACACAGTACACACCGATATTGATTAAAGGGTGAAGAAAATAAAAACAACCAATTTGTGCTCATCATCCCATTACTTGAGTTTAAAATCGCAGCAGCAAACACCACACGTAATCATGCATCACCAGATTGCCAGATAAACTTCCCTGCAGCCCTTCAAGCCAAATTCAAAGTTTAGTACTTAAACTTCCCTCAGTTCATATAGGAATATAAATTTATATTGTGATGTATTTTATATTATTGGATATTATTGAGTATTTTTATGAATAAGTGAGGAGGGGAGAAGTAGGTAGAGGTAGTTAAGGTAGTTTGGGGAGTTGTTTCTGAGGTGATTTAGGCGAGTCAGTAGGTTACAATGAGTATGAGCTGCCATGGGTGATTAGGCCAATTATAGTGAGGATATAGTCGTA
Organism: Hymenochirus boettgeri; assembly: GCA_019447015.1. Classification (NCBI taxonomy): domain Eukaryota; kingdom Metazoa; phylum Chordata; class Amphibia; order Anura; family Pipidae; genus Hymenochirus; species Hymenochirus boettgeri. The sequence continues at coordinate 80,490 of JAACNH010000437.1, read as the reverse complement.
GTTAGAAGTTATAGTGTTGAGGTAGATTGGATGGTTATATTAATTATATTTTATTGGATATTAATATCACAATGATTTGGCTCGGAATTCCCGACTCAACTTAATAGCTCGTGCAAGGGGTGCCTTCAGGTGATCTGACCGAGCGATCCTTCCTCGCTAATCATACAAACACATGTGGGGTAACCATCGCACACCCGTCTGAATCAGATATCGTATCTTGATTTTCAACGTTCGGAACAACTTTGTCAAGGAGTAAAAAAGGAAATATAAATTATTAAAAATAAACAAATCTGGTGCACTGAATTTGACTACCGAAACATTTGAAAAAATAGAAAGATTAAGAATCTGAGTATTAAGATCGCTGGTGTCGATTGGGTACCCCAACCATGTGTGTATGATATTTATATATGATATTGTTATCATTATTATTATTATATTTATTTAGTTAGTATATGATTATTTATTACTACTACGACTTATACTAAGTATATCGTATTTATTATTAGTAGTATGTTATTATTATATCAAGACGTACATTATATTATTTTATTAGTTATTGAGTATTACATAATTATTAGTATTGTTATATTATTATTATTTGATTATATTATTTATTATTATTATTGTGTTGTTGTTGTTAGTAGTATTGTTAATTATTATTAATTATTATTATTATGTGTGATTGGTTATTGATTGATAAGCATTATATATTACTGAGTATATATTAGTGTATATTTATATTAACATTATAGTATTATGCTATAATTATGAGGTATATTATATGTATAATATATTAGTTACGTAGTTATGTTTAATTAGTATTTATAGCATATTACATCTATTATTTATAGTTGTATTGTATAAGTATTAATACATTAGGATATTATTTTTATATGCTATATATGTAGTACTTTTATAGTATATATTCGTATTATAGAATTTATAGTAGTATTAATTTATTGATATTAGATTATATAGTATTTATTACATATGTTATATATGTTATATTAGTATCTTATACGATATAGATTTATTTATCAGGTATATAGTTATTACATTATTAGTTAGATATAGTAGTATATTTATTAAAGGCATGACACATCCACCGCACACCAGTCTTAAGATATATATTTTTTATTACCGACGTTTCGGTGCCAAACATGCACCTTTGTGATCAAATATTATATTCTTAAGGAATGGTGGTGCGATGGGTGGGGAGTTCATTCATCTTGTTATACACCAGTATAAGAGCTGTAGTACACTATCTTCCCACAAGCACCAGCAAAGCTGCAAAAAGTGAGGTGTGTTGGGCCACCCCAGACCTACCATTGCTATGTAGTATTATATTATTATTATATGTAATATGTGTAATGTATATACTATAGTATTAAATTAGTATTATAGTATTATGAATTCATTAGTATATATTACTATATAGTATAACATATTAGTATTATGTATATTACATTATTATTATTATTGTTTATCTTTATATTTGAAAGTATTATAGTATTTTATTATATATTATTATAGATTTATTATTATAACTGTGGTATAATATTAGTATATATTATATTTTGTTATATTAGATTAGTATATAGTAATTAGTATAGTCTATTGTATATTATATCGTATTATAGTAGTATCTATTGTTATATTATATCAGGATTATTATTATATTATGATTACATTATATTCGTATATATTAGTATTATTAGTATTAGTATTATAGCATAGATTAGATACATTATATTAGTATGATTACATTATTGATATGATTTTATAGTATATTAGTATTATAGTATATCAGTATTATAGTATTATTATTGTTATATTATATTAGTATTATTATTATTATATTATTTACATTATATTAGTATTATAGTAGATCAGTATTTCTCGTTTATTAGATTATTATTATTGGTTTATTATATTAGTATTTTATATATTATTATTGACATTCATATTCGTATGATATTAGTATATTATAATTAGTATGTATAGATTATTTAGTATTACATTATTTAGTATTATACATTATTATATTAGTGGTATATTTATTAGTATTATAGTATATCAGTATTATAGTATTATTATTGTTATATTATATTAGTATTATTATTATATTATTTACATTATATTAGTATTATAGGTATCTTCAGTATATAGTATTATATTGTTATTATTATTAGTATATATTATTATATATTAGTTAAATTATATTTAGTATGTAGATCGAGTATTAGTATAGTATATTAGATTATTATTGGTTTATTATATTAGTATTATTATATTATTGTTATATGATAGATTTATAGTAGCATTATAGTAGTAGTATTATATGATTATAATTGAGGGTGCAGTGCGGAATCTCCGTTGCCATTGACCCGGTAAGTATGATTTGCTATCGAATAACTAAATAATGATCTGGAAGTGAATGGCGGACCCGTTGCTATGGTTACAGACGAGGCTAGGGACAACATGGCGGCCCTGTGAAGTGTAATATTATATGGTTATTATACCCGGTATCTCCGGTATGTTCCTGTCGCTCCCCTCGGTCACATATCCCGCCCCCTCGCTCTGGTTCTTCCTCCTCTCACTTACCGCCCCTCCTACCAACCCCGCCTCCACTACCAAACCCGCCCTAGCCTTCTAACCCCCACCCCTCTTACCAACCAACCTCCCTACTATACCCGCCCTCCCCTTCTAACCCCACCCCTCCTACTAGCCCCTCCTTCCCCATCTCGCTCCCGCCCACTCTCGGCCTGCAGTCAGTCGGTTGCAGTGAGGCCGCGCTTCCGTGTTCTGATCCGACTCACCAGGATCGGAGGAGACACAGCGCGGGGGCTTCTGGACTGGGCGGATTTCCGCGAGAGGGGCCCTAGAGATGGGCGGTATTGACTGGTAACTGGGGGGGCCCTAGTGTGGGCGGTATTGACTGGTGACTGGGGAAGGGCCGAGTGGGGCGGGTCCTATGGGTAGTAACTGGGGGGCCCTAGTGTGGGCGGTATTGACGTAACTGGGGGCCTGTGAGGTGCTTTGGGGAACTGGGTAGTGCTGTGGAGGAGGTTGGGCCCCATAGCCTGCCCTTTAGTGGTCAGGGCACAATTGGGGGTTCAGGGATGTTTCCCTTACAGGTGACTGTATATCCATGGAGACAAGGTTCTCCCCACCCCCCCATGGACATGTGACCCCCCCTGTCCCCTCCCCTGCGGACCCCCTTCAGGTTGTTTGATCTCTGGGACATGTGACCACGTCTTGGTTATGGAACCCGATGGAGACTCAATGGGGCCACACAGCGCCGGAGACATCCACGGACTGTCCCCAGCACCCAAGTGTCCAACAGCCTGCGGCCCTCCTCCTACCGGGCCCTGCGCAGCGCCGTGTCCAACTTGGCTCGTATTGACGACTTCTACTGTGAGAAGATTGGGTCTGGCTTCTTCTCCGAGGTCTTTAAGGTGAGCACCCTGGGTCCACCATGTCAGGTCTGGACAATCCTTAGGGGCCAACTGTGTCCACCATGTCAGGTCTGGACAATCCTTAGGGGCCAACTGTGTCCACCATCTCAGGTCTGGACAATCCTTAGGGGCCAACTGGGTCCACCATGTCAGGTCTGGACAATCCTTAGGGACCAACTGGGTCCACCATACAGGTCTGGACAATCCTTAGGGGCCAACTGGGTCCATCATACCAGGTCTGGACAATCTTTAGGGGCCAACTGGGTCCATCATACCAGGTCGGACACTCGTTGTGCCAACTGCGAGTCCACATTGGTCAGGTATGGGCATCTATTAGGGGCCAACTGGGTCCACATGTCGGGTTGGGCAATTCCTTATGTGTGGCCAACTGGGTCCCAGGTAGTAAGTCTGGGTAAATCTTAGTGGACCAACTGGGTCCACCATATCAATGTTAAGTGCAACAGGTCTTTAGGGACCAACTGGGTCCACCATATCAATGTTAAGTGCAACAGGTCTGGACAATCTATAGGGGCCAACTGGGTCCAACCACTGAATTCTTATTACAGGTTATGTCCCGGGTAATGTGATTACCTTCTACCCAGGGATTCCACGTTATCACTAGTACAGGCTGTGGCGTAAACGCTCTATAAATATACTGAGGATGTGGGCATGGTACATGGGGAACATGTTCTGCCGGACTTGTGTCTTTGTCCCAGGTTGATGCAGATTATGTGGAATGTGATGGGTCGGAGATTCCTTGAGTCAGCACAGGCAGGAACGTTCGGTAATCCCACATCCATCTACGTAATGGAATATTCTGGAACTATTAAGGGACCTGAGAACTGAAATCACAAAGTGAATGGGAAGTGTTTGTTGAAATATTGGTTATGAAGTCAGAAAGTCTGGGGGATTTAAACCGCTAGAGATTCCTGGCTGAGAGGCCCCTCTAACACTGGATTTCTGGTGCCAAGTTTCATCTCTTATATTTTTGAGGGTACACTGAATAGGTAATCCCTTGGGATAGATACCATGTCCTAAATAATCCTTCGGGATAGATACCATGTCCTAAATAATCCCTCGGGATAGATACCGTGTCCTAAATAATCCTTCGGGGTAAATACCGTGTCCTAAATAATCCCTCAGGATGGATACCGTGTCCTAAATAATCCCTTGGGATAGATACCGTGTCCTAAATAATCCCTTGGGATAGATACCATGTCCTAAATAATCCTTCGGGATAGATACCATGTCCTAAATAATCCTTTGGGGTAAATACCGTGTCCTAAATAATCCTTCGGGATGGATACCGTGTCCTAAATAATCCCTCGGGATAGATACCGTGTCCTAAATAATCCCTTGGGATAGATACCATGTCCTAAATAATCCTTCGGGATAGATACCATGTCCTAAATAATCCTTTGGGGTAAATACCGTGTCCTAAATAATCCTTCGGGATGGATACCGTGTCCTAAATAATCCCTCGGGATAGATACCGTGTCCTAAATAATCCTTCGGGATAGATACCATGTCCTAAATAATCCTTCGGGGTAAATACCGTGTCCTAAATAATCCCTCGGGATGGATACCGTGTCCTAAATAATCCCTCGGGATAGATACCGTGTCCTAAATAATCCCTCGGGATAGATACCGTGTCCTAAATAATCCTTCGGGGTAAATACCGTGTCCTAAATAATCCCTCGGGATGGATACCGTGTCCTAAATAATCCCTCGGGATAGATACCATGTCCTAAATAATCCCTCCGGATAGATACCGTGTCCTAAATAATCCCTCGGGATAGATACCGTGTCCTAAATAATCCCTCGGGATAGATACCGTGGCCTATATAATCCCTCGGGATAGATACCGTGTCCTAAATAATCCCTCGGGATAGATACTGTGGCCTAAATAATCCCTCTGGATAGATACCATGTCCTAAATAATCCCTCGGGATAGATACCGTGTCCTAAATAATCCCTCTGGATAGATACCATGTCCTAAATAATCCCTCGGGATAGATACCGTGTCCTATGTGGTATGTAATAATAAAACAATACTGCCCTTCTATATACAGTCACTTTAATTAAGCTTCTTAGCGACCAGTAGACTTTAGGTTCTGTCACTCACGTTGCCGTAGCGTGTGGTGAAAACACGGAGCCCTGCTCTTAAATGATATATTTAGACTGTTTATTAATATTATATTTTAATGTTTATTATTATATATAATATTTATTTTTATAAGACTTGTGAAACCCAAGCACTGATGCAAAACATTGCTGTTTGTCGTGTAGATTGTACATTGTCATTTGTGTGTTTGGTTGTGCAAATATTTTTGAACCAACATTATGTTCCCATCACCCAGTGGATGTTTGCATGATTGGTTAAAGGGGGGGGGGATGTCTCTGCTTGTACTGAATGGATTTCACTTTATCCTAACAGTGCCCAATCAGGTGTTATCTAACTGCAGTAAAAACATCTGATTGGTTACAGACAATGAATAACATGTTTGACCCCTTTAATGCATAAACCCCAAAGTTCATATATGTGATCATCAACTTCTGTCTTCTGTGAAGTGGATTTGTCAGATTTGAAAGGAACGTGGATTATTGTGATTGTGGATAGTCACGTGTTACCATTAGGGTGATAATGGTCGTCAGCAGTGAGGAATGTGTTGGAAAGGTGATAAGGTCTGGACTTTGTTGTTCGAAGGATAAAGTGACAGGTAAAGCCCAGTACATGGGTTGAGCCTAACCCACTGCATTCCTGTGTTCAGCATTATCTCCTTTAATAGACTCTGAACTTCATCCCTTGTCCCTTCTAAAGAGAATTGGGATATAAATTCCTGTGCTAAGGGGTTGGGCAGATACTGCAAGAGTCCCCTAGCCCCCAAGTTCGGGAGCTACAAACTAGTTATAATATAAAACCGATTAGGTCGGAAGGTTCGGGAGCTACAAACTAGTTATAATATAAAACCGATTAGGTCGGAAGGTTCGGGAGTTACGAACTAGTTATAATATAAAACCGATTAGGTCGGAAGGTTCGGGAGCTACAAACTAGTTATAATATAAAACCGATTAGGTCGGAAGGTTCGGGAGCTACAAACTAGTTATAATATAAAACCGATTAGGTCGGAAGGGTCGGAGCTACAAAACTAGTATAATTTTAAAACCGATTAGGTCGGAAGGTTCGGGAGCTACAAACTAGTATAATATAAAACCGATTAGGTCGGAAGGTTCGGGAGCTACAAACTAGTTATTAATATAAAACCGATTAGGTCGGAAGGTTCGGGAGCTACAATATACTATTATAATATAAAACCGATTAGGTCGGAAGGTCGGGAGCTACAAACTAGTTATAATATAAAACCGATAGGTCGGAAGGTTCGGGAGCTACAAATAGTTTATAATAAAACCGATTAGGTCGGAAGGTTCGGGAGCTACAAACTAGTTATAATAATAAACCGATTAGGTCGGAAGGTTCGGGAGCTACAAACTAGTTATATAATAAAACCGATTAGGTCGGAAAGGTTCGGGAGCTACAAACTAGTTATAATATAAAACCGATTAGGTCGGAAGGTTCGGGAGCTACAAACTAGTTATAATATAAAACCGATTAGGTCGGAAGGTTCGGGAGCTACAAACTAGTTATAATATAAAAACCGATTAGGTCGGAAGGTTCGGGAGCTACAAACTAGTTAACATTTTTAATTTTCCGAAGTGTAAAGTAGCAATGGCAGTTTCTGATCAGTCATTTGTTTTTGAACTTTAAACCGAGCCTGTGTTGGGTTATTTGAGGGAGATTCGGCAGATGCTTTGTGTGTAGTTAAGAGGTAAATTTAATACGATTTCTCCCAGAGCTGATATTTATGTTATCTATAGGGAACGGCATGTTGGTGTCCGTACGTTCTGTCGTGGTAAACTATCCTCCGTCAACGCAGCTTGTCTCACTTTATCTCCAATGTAATATGGGGATATGACCGAAGTATTTGAAGGTCTAGATCATGATACCTATAATCCTCTTTTTACTGATTACCAATGCAAGGTGGCAAGAATTAAGAGTGTGAGGTCATTTATGCTTGCATCATTGCTGGCGGTAAGCGTGTGTATGATAGGACTGGCCCTTCAGGATACCAGGGAACCCCCTTGTGGGCCCCACAGACTTTAAATATTAAAAGACAAACCTTTCCCCTGTGTTTCCACAACTGAATTGTACCCAGGGTGAGGACCTAAACATCTCCGTGTTCAGCCTTTGGGTACCTTACCGATCAGCTGGAATCCTTACATGAAGCTTCCCTCCATGCCCTGCCCCTCTGCTACTGTCAATGACAGTCTCCCATCTGGCAATGGTAAAATATGCTTCTCTGCAGAGCTTCCCATTGGCTACTTCATGGACTGCAGAGGCAAGCCAATAAAGATCCAGAGTGGTGTAAGAAACTTCATGTAAGTATAACAGCTGATTGATAATGTATCGGGGGGGGGGGGAGCACTTCGCAGTTTAGGGTCTCACCCTAATAACTATTAATGGGTGGGAGTGAAGGGAGAGCGTATCTGTCCTTCAGATGAAGAATAAGAAATGGCAAGTCTATAAGTAACACACACGGAAATGATTTGTCCCGATCGAGAGTTCACTACTAGCAAGCGCTCGGTTGGAACAAATGTCTGTCGGTTGGTCACAGCAATAGTGGCTGCGGTCGACAGTTCGCATGGCCGATTGTGGGTCCCATGTTTATTTTCGGCGACTAACTGATACACAGCCGAAAATATCTTACCGTGTGTACCCAGCCTAATCATTCTACTGTTGATTAAAATCAGATGTTGCATGAATTATAACTCCCAGCATCCACTTAGCATAAGCAAGCCCCCCCCCAGAATTAGTCTCATGTGCAGAAGCCTGAATCCACGGAAAGGTTACAAACAACAGTGTTATCTTAAGCAATAAATATTCTATTATCTTACTCCAAGGTGAAAGATATAACATCAAAGTTAAACACAGAATTCCATTATGTTTTTATATGGTCACATAACCAAGTAACTTCTAATATCCTTCTACCATGAGTGGTAACCAGCGTTCCCTATCCTCTGTAATTCAGCCTTTGTCCTTGTACCTTTATATGGACAAAGAGATCCTCAGTGACATCTAATATCCTTATAATTTACAGTAGGGATACATTATCCCTTATATATCATGGGTGGTACCCAGAGTTCCCGTATAACCAGTCTGGTCCTTGTACTTTATATAGACACAGATCTCCTCAGTGACTTCTAATATCCTATACTTTACAGTAGGGGGTACATTATCCCTTATATACATGAGTGGTACCCAGAGTTCCCCTGTATAACTCAGCCTGGTCCTGTACCTTTATCTAGAACAGAACTCCTCAGTGACTTCTAATATCCTTATAATTTACAGTAGGGAATACATTACCCTTATAATACATGGGTGGTACCCAGAGTTCCCTGTATAAACTCAGTCTGTGTCCTTGTACATTTATATAGACCACAGAACTCCTCAGTGACTTCTAATATCCTTATAATTTACAGTAGGGGGTACATTATCACTTATATACATGAGTGGTACCCAGAGTTCCCTGTATAACTCAGCCTGTGTCCTTGTACCTTTATATAGACACAGAACTCCTCAGTGACTTCTAATATCCTTATAATTTACAGTAGGGGGTACATTTTCTCCCAGTACATGCTGTACTTTCCCCAGTAGTTAGTTTGTCTGTAAAGGGTTGAATCTATTACTATTTGAAATATTTCTCTTTGACCATGATGAGGCGTTAATGTGTAATATAGGGTGTCCGTTATGTATTGACACCGTTAGTTGGTTATATCCTGTTCATGTAACGTAACGGTTGGTGTTATGATTGACAGTTGTGGCTGGCCACTTTTGCCGTTCTGTGTCCCACCTAGTGACACAGAGTATTTTTGCTTCCCAAACTGCTATCCTAGAGTCTGTTAGAGCTGAGGTCATCTGTAAACCCATGGGGATTCCAGGCAGGAGCCAGGCACATAGATATGTTTCGGGAAGCCCTGATCCCCTTCTCATTAGCTCTCCTCCCCATTCCCTGCAGAAAGCACAGCCTGTTCTGTCACAGAGCCCGGCGGCCCTGCCAGCAAGCTGCTCTCTTTACTAGGAGAGATCAGCACAGATCTAGCACAGGGCATCTCACTGGCGAGGGAACCTTCATGTTTAGAGCTTAGGAAAGAGCAGACAACATGAGACAACATGCTTTTACCCATCCTCTCTCTGTCTTGCTAGAGACGCATGAGTCAGACATGGTGGGCAGTTGGCACAGTCTCTGTGCCCTTGTGATGAGCTGAGAATGTCAAAGGGTCTTGTGTTCACCCATTGTAGGTGATGGTCTCTACCAGAAAGATACAGTGTAGATGGACAGCCTGGTATATTCCCTTAATAAGAGTACCGTGTAGAATGGGACAGCCTGGGTAATCCCCGAATATATACAGTTTAGATGGACAGACTGGGTAGATTCCTGTATAGATACAGTGTAGATGGAAAGATGGGTAGATTCCCTGTATAGATACAGTTGTAGATGGACAGACTGGGTAGATTCCCTGTAAGAGTACAGTGTAGATGGATCAGACGGGGTAGATTCCCGTATAGATACAGTGTAGATGGGACAGATGGGTAGATTCCCTGTATAGATACAGTGTAGATGGACAGCAGACTGGGTAGATTCCTGTATAGATTACAGTTGTAGATGGACAGACTGGGTAGATTCCCTATAGATACAGTGTACGTGGACAGACTGGATAGATTCCCTGTATAATACAGTTGTAGATGGCAGACTGGGTAGATTCCCTGTTAGTACAGTGAGATGGACGCTTAGACATGGGTAGATTCCCTGTAATAGATACAGTGTAGATGGACAGACTGGGGTTAGAGATTCCCTGTATAGATACAGTGTAGATGGACAGCTGGGTTAGATTCCCTGTATAGATTACAGTGTAGATTGACAGACTGGGTTAGATTCCCTGTATAGATACAGTGTAGATGGACAGGAATGGGTAGATTCCCTGTATAGAACTGTAGTAGATGGACAGAATGGAGTTAGATTCCCTGTATAGATACAGTGTAGAGTGACAGGACTGGGTAGATTCCCTGTAAGATACAGTGTAGATTGACAGACTGGGTAGATTCCCTGTATAGTACAGTGTAGATGGACAGACTGGGGTAGATTCCCTGTATAGTACAGTGTAGATGGACAGACTGGGTAGATTCCATGTATAGATACAGTGTAGATGGACAGACTGGGTAGATTCCCTGTTAGAGACAGTGTAGATGGACGACGGGTAGATTCCCTGTATAGATAAGTGTAGATGGCAGCAACTGGGTAGATTCCTGTAATAGGGAGGAGATTTTACAGTGTAGATGGGACAGACTATGTAGATTCCCTGTATAGATACAGTGTAGATGGAACAGACTGGGTAGATTCCCTGTATAGATTCACAGTTGTAGATGGACAGACTGGGGTAGATTCCCTGGATAGATACAGTGTAGATGGACAGACTGGGACTGGGTAGATTCCCTGTATAGATACAGTGTAGATGGACAGACTGGGTATAGTAGATTCCACTGTATAGATACAGTGTAGATGGACAGACTGGAGATTCCCTGTATAGTACAGTGGTAATGGCAGATGGGTAGATCCCTGTATAGATACAGTGTAGATGCCAGACTGGGTTAGATCCTGTATAGATACAGTGTAGATGGAAAGACTGGGGTAGATTCCCTGTATAGATACAGTGTAGATGGACAGACTGGTAAGATTCCTGTATAGATACAGTGTAGATGGACAGACTGGGTAGATTTCCTGTATAGATACAGTGTAGATGGCAGACTGGGTAGATTCCCTGTGTATAGATAACAGTGTAGATGGACAGACTGGGTAGATTCCCTGTATAGATACAGTGTATATGGACAGACTGGTAGATTCCCTGTATAGTACAGTTGTAGATGGAGACTGGGTAGTTCCCTGTATAGATACAGTGTAGATGGACAGACTGGGTAGATTCCCTGTATAGATACAGTGTAGATGGACAGACTGGGTAGATTCCCTGTATAGATACAGTGTAGATGGACAGACTGGGTAGATTCCCTGTATAGATACAGTTGTAGATGTACCAGACTGGGTAGATTCCCTGTATAGATACAGTGTAGATGGACAACTGGGTAGATTCCCTGTATAGATACAGTGTAGATGGACCGGACTGGGTAGATTCCTGGTAGATACAGTGTAGAGGACAGACTGGGTAGATTCCCTGTATAGATACAGTGTAGATGGACAGGAATGGGTAGGATTCCCTGTATAGATACAGTGTAGATGGACAGACTGGTAGATTCCCTGTATAGATACAGTGTAGATGGCAGACTGGGTAGATTCCCTGTATAGATACAGTGTGTAGATGGACAGACTGGGTAGATTCCTGTATAGATACAGTTGTAGATGGCAGACTGGGTAGATTCCCTGTATAGTACTGTGTAGATGGACAGACTGGGTAGATTCCTGTATAGATACAGTGTAGATGGACAGGCTGGGTAGATTCCCTGTATAGATACAGTGTAGATGGTCAGCTGGGTAGATTCCTGTAAGATACAGTGGTAGATGGTCAGCTGGGTAGATTCCCTGTAAGAACAGTGTAGATGCGTCAGACTGGGTAGATCCCTGTATAGATACAGTGTAGATGGACAGAGGGGTAGATTCCCTTTATAGATACAGTGTAGATGGACGACGGTAGATTCCCTGTATAGATACAGTGTAGATGGACAGACTGGGTAGATTCCCTGTAAGATACAGTGTAGATGGACAGACTGGGTAGATTCCCTGTATAGATACAGTGTAGATGTGAACAGACTGGGTAGATTCCCGTATAGATACAGTGTAGATGGACAGAATGGGTAGATTCCCTGTATAGATACAGTGTAGATGGACAGACTGGGTAGATTCCCTGTATAGATACAGTGTAGATGGACAGATGGGTAGATTCCCTGTATAGATACAGTGAGAGATGGCAGACTGGGTAGATTCCCTGTAAGATACAGATGTAGAAGGACAGATGGGTAGATTCCCTGTATAGATACAGTGTAGATGGACAGACTGGGTAGATTCCCTGTATAGATACAGTGTAGATGGACAGACTGGGTAGATTCCCTGTATAGATACAGTGTAGATGGACAGACTGGGTAGATTCCCTGTATAGATACAGTGTAGATGGACAGACTGGGTAGATTCCCTGTATAGATACAGTGTAGAGGGACAGACTGGGTAGATTCCCTGTATAGATACAGTTGTAGATGGACAGACTGGGTAGATTCCTGTATGATACAGTGTAGATGGACGACTGGGTAGATTCCCTGTATAGATACAGTGTAGATGGACAGACTGGGTAGATTCCCTGTAATGATACAGTTGTAGAAGATGGACAGATGGGTAGATTTAGATTCCCTGTATAGATACAGTGTAGATGGACAGACTGGGTAGATTCTCTGTATAGATACAGTGTAGATAGACAGACTGGGTAGATGGTAAACACTCCTATTGTTTCTCTATAAGGGTTGGTGTGTGAATGAAAATTACTTGTCCGATTATCACTGTATTGGGAACCAGTATGGCAGATCCCACCCATATGTATAAAACAAGGGGCATTATGTCACACATACCTTGTTTATAGGTTAAGAGATTCATATTCTAAAAATGTCTTCACTTGATAAAGCCAAGCAGGTATGTTACCATTTTAACATTTTTCATGGCCACCATAGGGTGCTGTTTGTTGGATTCTGTGTATGGGGAATAATAACTGGACATTTTTTTTCCTAGATAAAAAGGATTTTAATAAGGCTCATTTCTGTGAGAATAGTAATGCACGTTAAGTGAATAGAAATTGGTGTTAAGTTAGCCTTTAATAAGACTTAGAGTGATGTTCACTTTAATTACATACCAGTCTGCACAGTGGAGCCATTATACCGAGCTGGAACACGCTTTGTAATTAACACCAAGCTGCATAGAGAGATAAACGCTTAGAGCTGTGTTGATTGACTGTATATGTAAGTTATATAAGTGAACTCAATTACTATGAGTAGACGTGTATGAAACAATCCGTGTAGGTAAGTAGATTGTGACAATTCTGTACTTACCTGGTACCTTTAATGGATAGCCAGGTGATAACCGTAGACAGATGATAAACATAGCAAGATCATGGCCATAGGAAGATAACTATCACAGGATGATTACCATAACAAGACAGCACAGTGGTTAGCACTGATACATTGCAGCGCTGAGGTCCTGAGTTCGATTCCACCCTTGGACACATCTGCAAGTAGTTTGTATGTTCTTCCCGTGCTTGCGTGGGTTTCCTCCGGGTTCCCCCACAATCATAAAGACCTACTAATTGGTTGTATGTGTTAAATAAATGTGCTTAGATTGTAAGCTCTTTGGGGCAGGGTCTGATGTGAATGTATCCATGTCATTGTAAAGTGCTACGGAAGATGTTGGCGCTATATAAATCCATAATAATAATTATTATAACAAGATGAATACCTTAACAAGCGTTCAGAACCTATAATTCCTTTTTTAAGCTGATCATGTCAGTCACTCTAGTCTCTAACTAGATGTATTACCAAAAGCTGCCCTGCTGATTGCCATCCAGGCCCCCTATTCTGAATGGCCAATTGATTGAATTCCCATTAACACCAAGTGATCGACACAATCCTCCTTATAACCTTCTAATCCCTTTTCTGTCCTGAGCTACTTTACATTTGTCCTCTACAAACCATCTACCCACAATGCACCTTCCCACCTTAAAGGGGAACTAAACTTGAAATCTGCTGCTGTCTTTTGGGGCCCATACACTAACAAATCCTGATCATACGATCGATTGTTTGTACGATAGAAAAATTCCCATTGGATATAATATTTTTGTGCGATGATCTTACGAAAATCCATATACGAACCGTCAATTGTACGATATCGGGATATCCCAATATCCTATGACCGGGATTGATGCGTGTATGGGCCCCATTCACTGTGTACACTTGTCCGGATATTTTGGTCTAATCGACCGGTGCACGCTGAAATATCGAATATCAACAACAGTCGAACGTTTGTATGATTCGATTAGTCTGTAAGCGTTGAAATCGGCAATTGGTTTGTTGGGTCGAGATATCAGCATCCGGTACCCAATTGAGTACCCAATTGGCACTATAAAGTATCAATGCTGAGTACCCAACTGGCACTATAAAGTAGCAATGCTGAGTACCCAACTAGCGCTATAAAATAGCAATGCTGAGTACCCAACTGGCACTATAAAGTAGCAATGCTGAGTACCCAACTAGCACTATAAAATAGCAATGCTGAGTACCCAACTAGCACTATAAAATAGCAATGCTGAGTACCCAACTAGCACTATAAAATAGCAATGCTGAGTACCCAACTAGCACTAAAAAGCATGCTGAGTACCCAACTGCCACTATAAAGTAGCAATGCTGAGTACCCAACTAGCGCTATAAAATAGCAATGCTGAGTACCCAACTGCCACTATAAAGTAGCAATGCTGAGTACCCAACTGGCACTATAAAGTAGCAATGCTGAGTACCCAACTGGGCTATAAAATATCATGCGAGTACCCAACTAGTGCTATATAATAGCAATGAGGATTACCCAACTGCCACTTAAAGTAGCAATGCTGAGTACCCAACTGGCGCTATAAAATTCAATGCTGAGTACCCAACTGCCACTATAAAAGCAATGCTGAGTACCCAACTGCCACTATAAAGTAGCAATGCTGAGTACCAAAATGGCGCATAAAGTAGCAATGCTGAGTACCAACTGGCACTATAAAGTATCAATGCTGAGTACCCAACTGGCGCTATAAAATATCAATGCTGAGTACCCAAGTAGCGCTATAAAGTAGCAATGCTGAGTACCCAACTGCCACTATAAAGTAGCAATGCTGAGTACCCAACGCCATATAAGTAGCAGCTGGAGTACAACTGCCACTAAAAGTAGCAATGCTGAGTACCCAACTGCCAATAAAGTAGCAATGCTGAGTACCCAACTGCCACTATAAGTAGCAATGCTGAGTACCCAACTGGCCACTATAAGTACAATGCTAGAGTACCCAATAGCGCTATAAAATATCAATGCTGAGTACCCAACTAGTGTATATAATAGCAATGCGAGTACCCAACTGCCACTATAAAGTAGCAATGGGAGTACCCAACTGGGCACTATTAAAAATATCAAGTGGAGTCCCAACTGGCATATAAAGTAGCAAATGCTGAGTACCCAACGCGCACTATAAAGTATCAATGCTGAGTACCCAACTGCCACTATAAGTAGCAATGCTGAGGACCCAACTGAGCGCTATAAATAGCAATGTGCTGAGTAACCCAACGCCACTATAAGTAGCCATGCTGAGTACCCAATTGGCACTATAAAGTAGCAATGCTGAGTACCAACTGGCACTATAAATAGCATGCTGGATACCCAAATGCGCTATAAAGTAGCAATGACTGAGTACCCAACTGCCACTATAAAGTAGCAAGCTGAGTACCCAACTGGCACTATAAAATAGCAATGCTGAGTACCAACTGCCACTATAAAGTAGCAATGCTGAGTACCCAACTGCCACTATAAAGTAGCAATGCTGATACCCAACTGGCGCTGATCCCACGCTATTAGCAATGCTGAGTACCCAACTGGCACTATAAAGTATCAATGCTGAGTACCAAATGGCCGCTATAAATATCAATGCTGATACCCAAGTGCGCATAAGTAGCAATGCTGAGTACCAACTGCCACTATAAAGTAGCAATGTGAGTACCCCAACTGGCGCTATAACATAGAGCAATCGAGTACCAACGCACTATAAAGTATCAATGCGAGTACCCAAGTAGCGCTATAAAGTATCAATGCTGAGTACCCAACTGCCACTATCAAGTAGCATGCTGAGTACCCAACACTGGCCACATATAAAATAGCAATGTGAGTACCCAATGGCACTATAAGTAGCAATGCTGAGTACCCAACTGGCGCTATAAAATAGTCATGCTGAGTACCCAACTGCCACTATAAAAGTATCAATGCGAGTACCCAACTAGGCTATAAAATAGCAATGCTGAGTACCCAACTGGCACTTAATAAATAGCAATGCTGAGTACCCAACGTGCCACTATAAAGTAGCAATGCTGAGTACCCAATTGGCACTAAAAATTAGCAATGCTGAGTACCAACTAGCAGCTATAAATAGAATGCTGAGTACCCAATTGGCACTATAAAGTAGCAATGCTGGTACCCAACTCGCACTATAAAGTAGCAATGCTGAGTACCAATTGGCATATAAAAATAGCAATGCTGAGTACCCAACTGGCATATAAAAGTATAAAATAGCATGCTGAGTACCCAACTGAGGCTAATAAAAGACAATGTGAGTACCCAATAGTGCTATACAAATAGCAATCAGTACCCCAATGCGCTATTAAATATCAATGTGGTACCCAACTAGTGCTATAAAGTAGCAATGCTGAGTACCCAACTAGTGCTATAAAGTATCAATGCTGAGTACCCAACTGCCACTATAAAGTAGCAATGCTGAGTACCCAACTGCCACTATAAAATAGCAATCTGTGAGTACCCAATGGCACTTATAAGAGCAATGCTGAGTACCCAAATGGCGCATATAAAATCAATGCTGAGTACCCAACTAGGCTATATTAGCAATGTGAGTACCCAACTGCCACTATAAAGTAGCAATGCTGAGTACCCAACTGGCGCTATAAAATATCAATGCTGAGTACCCAACTGCCACTATAAAGTAGCAATGCTGAGTACCCAACTGCCACTATAAAATAGCAATGCTGAGTACCCAACTGGCGCTATAAAGTAGCAATGCTGAGTACCCAACTGCCACTATAAAGTAGCAATGCTGAGTACCCAACTGGCGCTATAAAATATCAATGCTGAGTACCCAAGTAGCGCTATAAAGTAGCAATGCTGAGTACCCAACTGGCACTATAAAGTAGCAATGCTGAGTACCCAACTGCCACTATAAAGTAGCAATGCTGAGTACCCAACTGCCACTATAAAGTAGCAATGCTGAGTACCCAAACTGCCCACTATAATACACATGCTGAGTACCCAACTGCCACTATAAATAATGCAATGCTGAGTACCCAACTGGCACTTAAAGTAGCAATGCTGAGTACCCAACTGCCTATAAAATATCAATGCTGAGTACCCAACTGTATATAATTAGCAATGCTGAGTACCCCAACTGCCACTATAAAGTAGCAATGTGAGTACCCAAATGGCATATAAAATATCAATGCGAGTACCAACTGCTGGCACTATAAAGTAGCAATGCTGAGTACCCAACCGGCACTATAAAGTACAATGCTGAGTACCCAACTGCCACTTATAAAGTAAGCAATGCTGAGTACCCAACTAGGCTATAAATAGCAATGCTGAGTACCCAATGCCACTATAAAGTAGCAATGCTGAGACCCAACTGGCACATAAAGTGCAAGCTGAGTACCCAACTGGCACTATAAAATAGCAATGAGGAGAACCCAACTGGCGCTAAAAGTAGCAATACTGAGTACCAACTGCACCCTATAAAAGTAGAAATGCTGAGTACCCAACTGGCACATTAAAATAGCAATGCGGAGTACCCAAACTGCCACTATAAAGTAGCAATGCTGAGTACCCAACTGCCACTATAAAGTAGAAAAGGCTGAGTACCAACTGGCGCTATAAAGTAGCAATGCGGTACCCAACTGGCACATAAGTACAACGAGTACCAACTGGCCTATAAATACATGCTGAGTACCCAAGTAGCGCTATAAAGTAGCAATGCTGAGTACCCAACTGCACTATAAAGAGCATGTGAGTACCAAAACTGCAGCTATAAAATAGCAATGCTGAGTACCCAACTGCCACTATAAAGTCTCAATGCTGAGTACCAAGTAGGCATATAAAGTATCAATGTGAGTACCCAACTGCCACATAAAGTAGCAATGCTGAGTACCCAACTGCACTATAAAATAGCAATGCTGAGTACCCAACTGGCCCACTATAAAGTAGCAATGCTGAGTACCCAATACGCTATAAAATAGCAATGCTGAGTACCCAAACGCAACTATAAAGTACAATGCTGAGTACCCAACTGGCTATATAAATAGCAATGCTGAGTACCCCAATGGCACTATAAATAGCAATGCTGAGTACAACGGCCCCTATAAAAGTATCTGCAATGAGCGTACCCAACTGGCACATAAATAGCAATGCCTGAGTACCCACTGCCACTATAAAGTAGCAATGCTGAGTACCCAACTGGCACTATAAAGTAGCAATGCTGAGTACCCAATGGCACTATTAAATAAGCAATGCTGAGTACCCATGGCACTATAAATAGCAATGCTGAGTACCCAACTGGCACTATAAGTAGCAATGCTGGAGTACCCAATAGGCTATAAAATCAAGCTGGTACCAACAGATGCTATAAATAGCAATGCTGAGTACCCCATTGCGAGCTATAAATAGTCAATGCTGAGTACCCAACTAGTGCTATAAAAGTAGCAATGCTGAGTACCCAACTAGTGCTATATAAATATATCAATGCTGAGTACCCAACTGCCACTATAAAGTACAATGTGAGTACCCAACGCACATATAAATAGCATGCGAGTACCCAATGGCACTATAAAGTAGCAATGCTGAGTACCCAACTGGCGTATAAAATAGCAATGCTGAGTACCCAACTGCTACTATATAATAGCAATGGCTGAGTACCCAACTGGCCACATAAATAGCAATGCTGAGTACCCAACTGCACACATATAAAATAGCAATTGGAGTACCCAACGGCCATATTAAAGTAGCAATGCTGAGTACCCAACTGGCACTATAAGTACCAATGCTGAGTACCCAACCGGCGTATATTATAGCAAGCTGAGACCCAACTGGCACTATAAAGTAGCAATGTGAGTACAATGCCACTATAAAAGAGCAATGCTGAGTACCAAACTGCGCTATATAATAGCAATGAGTACCCAAGCCACTATAAATAGCCAGGAGTACCCAACTGCACGCTAATATAAGTAGCAATGCTGAGTACCAACTGCTACTATATAATAGCAATGTGAGTACCCAATGTGCTATATAAGTAGCAATGCTGAGTACCCAACGCCATCTATAAATAGCAATGCTGAGTACCCAACTGTCACTTAAAAGCAATGCTGAGACCAAATGCCCTATATAATAGCAATGCTGAGTACCCCAACTGCCACTATAAAGTAGCAATGTGAGAGTACCAACTGCCACTATAAAATAGCAATGCTGAGTACCCAACTGCCACTATATAATAGCAATGCTGAGTACCCAACTGCCACTATAAAGTAGCAATGCTGAGTACCCAACTAGTGCTATAAAGTAGCAATGCTGAGTACCCAACTGCCACTATAAAATAGCAATGCTGAGTACCCAACTGGCGCTATAAAATAGCAATGCTGAGTACCCAACTGGCGCTATATAATAGCAATGCTGAGTACCCAACTGGCACTATAAAATAGCAATGCTGAGTACCCAACTGGCACTATAAAATAGCAATGCTGAGTACCCAACCGGCGCTATAAAATAGCAATGCGGAGTACCCAACCGGCGCTATAAAATAGCAATGCTGAGTACCCAACTGGCACTATAAAGTAGCAATGCTGAGTACCCAACTGCCACTATATAATAGCAATGCTGAGTACCCAACTGACGCTATATAATAGCAATGCTGAGTACCCAACTGCCACTATAAAGTAGCTATGCTGAGTACCCAACTGCCACTATAAAATAGCAATGCTGAGTACCCAACTGGCACTATAAAATAGCAATGCTGAGTACCCAACTGGCACTATAAAGTAGCAATGCTGAGTACCCAACTGGCACTATAAAATAGCAATGCTGAGTACCCAACTGCCAATATAAAGTAGCAAGTGCGAGTACCCAACTGCCACTATAAAGTAGCAATTGCTGAGTACCCAACGGCCACTATAAAGTAGCAATGCTGAGTACCCAACTGACCACTATAAATAGCAATGCTGAGTACCCAACGGCCATATAAAGTAGCAATGCTGAGTACCCAACTGCCTATAAAATATCAATGTGGAGTACCCAACTAGTGCATATAATAGCAATGCTGAGTACCCAACTGCCACATAAAAGTAGCAATGCTGAGTACCCAACTAGCACTATAAAAATACATGTGAGTACCCAACTGGCACTATAAAGTAGCAATGCTGAGTAACCCAACCGGCCACACTATAAAGTATCAATGATGAGTACACCAACGCCACTATAAAGTAGCAATGCTGAGTACCCAAATAGAGCTATAAATAGCAATGCTGAGTACCCAACTGCCACTATAAAAGTAGCATGCTGAGTACCCATGCCATATAAAGTAGCAATGCTGAGTAACCCAACTGACTATAAAATAGCAATGCTGAGTACCCAAACTGGCGCTATAAATACAAGTAGTACGCAAGTAGCTGAGTACCCAACTGCCACTATAAAGTAGCAATGCTGAGTACCCAACTGGCACTAAAAATTTTAGAACCAACCAAAAGACCCCAACAACAACCCAAAAAACCCGCAATGCTGAGTACCCAAAATGCCACTATAAAGTAGCAATGTGAGTAACCCAACTGCCACATAAAGTAGCAATGCTGAGTACCCAACACTAGGCAAGCGGAAAAAAAGTAGCAATGCTGAGTACCCAATGGCACTATAAAGTATCAATGCTGAGTACCAACTGGCGCTATAAAAAATCAATGTGAGTACCCAACGTGCGCTAAAGTAGCAATGCTGAGTACCCAACTGCCACTATAGTAGCACTGCGAGTACCCAACTGGCGCTATAAAATAGCAATGCTGAGTAACCAAAATGCCACTATAAAGTATGCAATGCTGAGTACCCAAGTAGCGCTACTAAGTATCAAGTGTGAGTACCCAACTGCACACTATAAGTAGCAATTCTGAGTACCCAACTGCCACTATAATAGCCATGCTGAGTACCCAACTGGCACTATAAAGTAGCAATGCTGGAGTACCCAACTAGCGCTATAAAATATCAATGCTAGTTACCCAACGCCACTATAAAGTATCAATGCTGAGAATACCAACTAGTGCTATAAAATAGCAATGCTGAGTTCCAATTGGCACTATAAAATAGCAAGGCTGAGTACCAACTGCCACTATAAAGTAGCAATGCTGAGTACCCAACGGCACTATAAAATAGCAATGCTGAGTACCCAACTCGCTATAAAAATCAATGTGAGTACCCAATGGCACTTAAAGTAGCAATGCTGGAGTACCCAACTGGCATATAAAGTAGCAATGCGAGTACCCAATGGCACTATAAAATAGCAATGCTGAGTACCCAACTGGCACTATAAAGTAGCAATGCTGAGTACCCAACTAGTGCTATAAAATATCAATGCTGAGTACCCAACTAGTGCTATAAAATAGCAATGCTGAGTACCCAATTGGCGCTATAAAATATCAATGCTGAGTACCCAACTAGTGCTATAAAGTAGCAATGCTGAGTACCCAACTAGTGCTATAAAGTATCAATGCTGAGTACCCAACTGCCACTATAAGTGCAATGCTGAGTACCAACTGCCACTATAAAATAGCAATGCTGAGTACCCAATGGCACTATAAAGTAGCAATGCTGGTACCCAACTGGCGCTATAAATATAATGCTGAGTACCCAACTAGTGCTATATAATAGCAATGCTGAGTACCCAACTGCCATAAAAGTAGCAATGCTGAGTACCCAACTGGCCTAATAAATATTCAATGCTGAGTACCCAACTGCCACTATAAAGTAGCAATGTGAGTACCCAACGCCACTATAAAGTGCAAATGCTGAGTACCCAACTGGCGAATTAAAGTAGCAATGCTGAGTACCCAACTGCCACTATAAAGTAGCAATGGCTGAGTACCCAACTGGCGCTATAAAATATCAATGCTGAGTACCCAAGAGAGCGCTTATAAAGTAGCAATGGGAGTACCCAACTGCACTATAAAGTAGCAATGTGAGTACCCAACTGCACTATAAAGTAGCAATGCTGAGTACAACTGCCCTTAAAGTGCAAGCTGGTACCCACTCACTATAAAGTAGCACATGCTGAGTACCCAACTGCCACTATAAAGTAGCAATGCTGAGTACCCAACTGGCACTATAAAGTAGCAATGCTGAGTACCCAACTAGCGCTATAAAATATCAATGCTGAGTACCCAACTAGTGCTATATAATAGCAATGCTGAGTACCCAACTGCCACTATAAAGTAGCAATGCTGAGTACCCAACTGGCACTATAAAATATCAATGCTGAGTACCCAACTGGCACTATAAAGTAGCAATGCTGAGTACCCAACCGGCACTATAAAGTATCAATGCTGAGTACCCAACTGCCACTATAAAGTAGCAATGCTGAGTACCCAACTAGCGCTATAAAATAGCAATGCTGAGTACCAACTGCACTATTAAATAGCAATGCTGAGACCCAATGCACTAAAGTAGCAATGCTGAGTACCCAACTGGCACTATAAAATAGCAATGCGGAGTACCAAATGACCTATAAAGTAGCAATCTGAGTACCCAAACTGCACTATAAAGTAGCAATGCTGAGTACCCAACTGGCACTATAAAATAGCAATGCTGAGTACCCAACTGCACTATTAAAGTAGCAATGCTGAGTACCCAACTGCCACTATTAAAGTAGCAATGCTGAGTACCCAACTTGGCGCTATAAAGTAGCAATGCGAGTACCCAACTGGCACTATAAGTATCAATGCTGAGTACCCAACTGGCGCTATAAAATATCAATGCTGTAGTACCCAATGTGCGATAAAGTAGCATGCTGGTACCCAACTGCCACTATAAAGTAGCAATGCTGAGTACCCAACTGCCCTAAAATAGCAATGCTGAGTACCCAACTTGCCACTATAAGTATCAATGTGAGTACCCAAGTTAGTGCGCTAATAAAGTATCATGGAGTACCCAACTGCACTATTAAAGTAGCAATGCTGAGTACCCAACTGCCATATAAAATAGCAATGCTGAGTACCCAACTGGCACTATAAAGTAGCAATGCTGAGTACCCCAACTGCGCATATAAATACATGCTGAGTACCCAACTGCCATAAAAGACAATGCTGATACCCAACTAGTGCCTATAAAATAGCAATGCTGAGACCCAATGGCACTATAAAATAGCAATGCTGAGTACCAACTGCCACATTAAAAGTAGCAATGCTGAGTACCCCAATTGGCACTATAAAATAGCAATGCTGAGTACCCAACTGCGCTATATAAAATAGCAAGTAGTACCAATGGCCACTATAAAGCAATGTGAGAGTACCCAACTGGCAAATAAAGTAGCAATGCTCGAGTACCCAACTGGCACTATAAAGAAAGCAATGCTGAGTACCCCAACTGGCACTTAAATAGCAGTGAGTACCCCAATAGTGCTATACACAATGCTGAGTACCCAATAGTGCTACTAAAATAGCAATGCTGAGTACCCAACTTGCCACTATAAATAATCAATGCTGAGTACCCAACTAGGCTATAAACGAGCAATGCTGAGTACCCAACTATGCATAAAGTAGCAAGCTGAGTACCAACTGCACTATAAAGTAGCAATGCTGAGTACCCAACTGCCACTATAAAGTAGCAATGCTGAGTACCCAATGCACTATAAAAGCATGCTGAGTACCCAAACTGACTATAAATAGCAATGCTGAGTACCCAACTGGCACTATAATAATAGCAATGACTGAGTACCCAACTGGCACTATAAAGTAGCAATGCTGAGTACCCAACTGCCACTATAAAAAGCAATGCTGAGTACCCAACTGCCACTATAAAGTAGCAATGACTGCAGTACCAACTGGCACTATAAGTAAATAGCCAATGCGAGTACCCAACCGGCGCTTATTATAGCAATGCTGAGTACCCAACTGGCACTATAAAGAGCAATGCTGAGTACCCAACTGCCATATATAATAGCAATGCTGAGTACCCAACTGACGCTATAAAGTAGCAATGCTGAGTACCCAAACTGCCACTATAAATAGCAATGCTGAGTACCCAACTGCACGCTATAAAAGTAGCAATGCTGAGTACCCAACTGCTACTATATAATAGCAATGTTGAGTACCCAACTGGCCCATAAAAGTAGCAATGCTGAGTACCCAACGGCCACTATAAATAGCAATGCTGAGTACCCAACTGCCACTATAAAGATCAATGCTGAGTACCCAACTGCCACTATATAATAGCAATGCTGAGTACACCAACTGCCACTATAAATAGCAATGCTGAGTACCCAAATGCACTATAAGTAGCAATGCTGAGTACCCAACTGCAATATAAAATAGCAATGCTGAGTACCCAACACGTGCCTATATAATAGCAATGGCGAGTACCCAACTGCCACTATAAAGTAGCAATGCTGAGTACCAACCAACTAGTGCTATAAAGTAGCAATGCTGAGTACCCAACTGTGCTATAAAGTAGCAATGCTGAGTACCCAACTGCCACTATAAAATAGCAATGCTGAGTACCCAACTGGCGCTATTAAATAGCAATGCTGAGTACCCAACTGGCGCTATATAATAGCAATGCTGAGTACCAAACGGCACTATAAAAATAGCAATGATGAGTGAACCCAACTGGCACTATAAAATAGCAATGCTGAGTACCCAACCGCGCTATATAAATAGCAATGCGGAGTACCCAACCGGCGCTATAAAATAGAAATGCTGGGTACCCAAAACTGCACTATAAAAGAGCCATGCTGAGTACCCAACTGGCGCTATATAATAGCAATGCTGAGTACCCAACTGGCGCTATATAATAGCAATGCTGAGTACCCAACTGGCACTATAAAATAGCAATGCTGAGTACCCAACTGGCGCTATAAAGTAGCAATGCTGAGTACCCAACTAGCTCTATAAAATATCAATGCTGAGTACCCAACTGGCACTATAAAATAGCAATGCTGAGTACCCAACTGGCACTATAAAATAGCAATGCTGAGTACCCAACTGGCGCTATATAATAGCAATGCTGAGTACCCAACCGGTGCTATATAATAGCAATGCTGAGTACCCAACCGGTGCTATAAAGTAGCAATGCTGAGTACCCAACTGCCACTATAAAGTAGCTATGCTGAGTACCCAACCGGTGCTATATAATAGCAATGCTGAGTACCCAACTGGCACTATAAAGTAGCAATGCTGAGTACCCAACTGGCACTATAAAGTAGCTATGCTGAGTACCCGACTGGCGCTATATAATAGCAATGCTGAGTACCCGACTGGCGCTATATAATAGCAATGCTGAGTACCCAACCGGTGCTATAAAGTAGCTATGCTGAGTACCCGACTGGCGCTATATAATAGCTATGCTGAGTACCCGACTGGCGCTATATAATAGCAATGCTGAGTACGCTATAAAAGTCTGGATTAAATATTCCTGTTGGGTGGCCATTAAAATGCTTATTGTAAGGCTGCGCTCACGCTAGGCATTTGTTTAACTTTGGTTATTCTATTGCAAGGGTTAACTGTAGCACTTAGTGAACCAGAGAACCTTAATGCAATAATCAGTGGCTTATGTCAAGGATTTACGCTGGGCACCTCTTTCCATGTTCCAACATCTTACACTGGGTGAGATTTAGGTCAATCACTTTCTGCTTAAAGGAGAAATTACAATTTTATCTCTTTTGGAAGTTTTCACGTTTAAGTGAATTTATCTAAATCCCCTTGTGTATAATGTATTGTGAAAAATACTGTGACTTGTGCTGTTTAACATTGGTAACATGAATATGGCCCTCTAAAGAAAAGAAAATAGTTATTAATCAGATTATTATCTTCAATTTCCATTGAACTGTAGAGGAAGGAAAAAGTTTGGTGCTGCCAGACTGTTTTTTACCCAAACCAAACACCTCGGTTAACATGTTCCCCAGACAAACCACCATCCAAAATTTCAAGACGCCAAATAAAACACCCTCTTTCCGAGTTTGAACAAGTGCAGCCCAAAGGAGATTGTAAAAGGAGCCACGGGAGGCTTCATGCTAGAATGGTCATACGAAGACCTGTTCTTCAATAACAAAACAAGAGTAAAATATTAATCAATGACCCAACAGCGGTCAAATTTTACTGCTGGAAACTGGAGAACAAACTCTGTTTGCTGGTAAATTAAAAACCTGACATTTGTGTTTGAAGTTGGAGAATTTGTGTAAATAGAGGGTCCCACGTCTAATGATATTGTCTAAAGCCACATTGGGCTTTAAGGAGTACTGCAGCTATCCTCGGTTCATTATCATCGGTTCGGGTTATTTTTCCGCCATATTGATTCTTGAAACATGATCAGTTGAACCAATCAGTTAACTCATTATTTTGAAGTTAAGTTTAACTCCTCCATGCAAAACCCCTGATCCCCAACCCTACAAAAAGTACAGCTTCCTCTACCAGCCTTAATAAAAGCACAAACCGTCACACATACCCACACACGATGCAGTCATCTGTCATAATCCTGGATATTCCGATTCAGCCACGTGGGTGCCTCCTTCTTAAATTGTCCGGTAGTCATCTAGAGAGGAGAATGGGTGAAAATAATGGGAAGGAAGTGGACTGTGAAAGTTAATTAAAAGAATCCCCACGTATTAAGGGGAAACCACCATGACTTTAGCAGTTGCAAGCAAAGTCTGCTGACTTCCAAGACCTTTAGTCATTTTATTAAAGGGGAAATGGAAAATCTGCTGTATTGTAACATCATATGGGAGGCTGAATAAGACTTCCAGCGATACAAACTTTCTCGTTGTTACGAAATAATGGCTTCTACACCCAAATACGGAGTCGTTGTCAGGGGTTTTTGACACCTGAAATTACATTTAAATGCCACCTGAGTGTGGCTTCATCAGGGAACATAGGCGTGGCATGTGGAGGTGGGTATGGTGGGCTGACTAACACTGATTGGTGAACTGAAGGGCTCACGAAACACTGACTGGTGGACTGATGATGAAATGCGGTATTGCAGGAACAAGGCTTTTTTTTAACTGCCGCCTTTTAAAGAGATCTGCAGGGGCGCGCCCTGAGCAAATGTCTCAGTTTGCTTCATGGTAGGGGCACCCCTGGTTGTTGTTGCTGGTAGTTAATGCCGCATATCGTAAGTTGATTTATGTTTGTGAAACTGGTATTTGTGTTAATGTTGTATTTGTTGTTGATAAAGTTGCTGGTATTTGCACGTAGGAGGTATATAACGACCCACCAACCATGGACTCTCTTGGTAACACATAGTTGGGGTTTCCTGCTATTTTCTGTTAGGAACTGTGGGTGGGTCCAGGCGAGTAGCCAATCAAATCGAATGTTGTACACAATCAGAAACTTGCGTAGATTTCAATGTAAGGACGGGAATTGGTTTATTTGAAATAGTTGCTATGAAGTGTTCTGTTCGTGTATTTCTGGGGTGACTAGGTAAGTAGAACGTTTGGGTTGGGGAAGTAGAGGGTCATTGTTATATTTGGGGTTACTGGCTGTTTAGAGGTGATAGATCAGTATTTAGGGATGGGGGGGACCTGACTGATGAGGACTTGGAACTAAATGTTTGTGATGCTGATTAGTTGAGATTTCAGTCCTTACAAGGAGCTCAGGCACACCAGGGACCGTACATGGATCCTATGGCTGCTTCCCTTGTAACTGCTTGGGGAGAATTAGCACCGTAGATTGTGGGAGATTAACCCACAGCACATTGAGGTCTCTCTCCCTGTGACCTTCCTCTGTGCCGGGTTATTTTGCTGGTCCATCCCAATATCTCTCTCACCTCTTCTCTCTTCCCCTTTCTCCCTCCATGTGTTCCCTCTATTTCTCCCTTTTCCTCCAATATTCAGTTCAGTTGGTAAAAAAAGAATTAATAACAGGTGCATGGTTCTCCCTATCTGGTTTCTCCCCCCCTGCTTGTTTCTATATTAACCCTCAGACAGGTGGCCCTAGCAATATGGGGCCCGACCCCCTGTTCCATGGGTACAAGGAGAGCTCTAGTACTATAAGTATTGGGTATTAGGAATTAAAGTGAGAGTTTACAAGGTACCACAGTCAGGGTATAGGAGGCGCCTCACCTGTGTTCTGCCCTTATAGTTTCCTTCCATGTGCCCTCCTGCTATACCTGTGGTCTGTTTAATAAAGTTCAACATACACAGAAACAGGTAGACAGGGCTCTGCCTAAGCCACCACTTACTGGGTCATCCTAGCCCTCTGTAGTGCTCAGCAGGACCTCAGCCCATTCAAATGCTTTTCAGCAATTAATAGCACATTGTACTCTTCCAGCCAATCTAAATGCACTTATATCATCAGCAGGTTCCAGCACTACAGACTCCCAGCGAATCCCTGTGCGCCGTATGTTCCCAGCCAATCCTAGTGTGTACCCACCAGGTGGGTATACAAAGTACCAATCTGTGAGAATCTGTCTGTCATCTTTCATAGATTGGAGTACAGTTCTCACAACCGTTCTCCCTATATAAAGTATATATAAACGTATAGGGAGAACGTGTAGTGACCGCCATACTCCCTGTATAAAGTATATATAAAGTATAGGGAGAACGTTAGTGACCGCCATACTCCATATATAAGATATTTAAAGTATAGGGAGACGTTAGTGACCGCCATACTCCCTATATAGTATATATAAAGTATAGAGAGAATCGTTAGTGACCACCTACTCCTATATAAAGTATATATAAAGTATAGGGAGAACGTTTAGTGACGCCATGTACTCCCATATAAAGTATATATAAAGTATAGGGAGAACGTTAGTGACCGCCATCTCCCTATATAAAGTATATATAAAGTATAGAGAGAACGTTAGTGACGGCCATACTCCATATATAAGTATATATAAAGTATAGGGAGAGTTTAGTGACGCCATACCCTATATAAAGTATATATAAAAGTATAGGAGAACGTTAGTGGACCGCCATACTCCCTAATAAAGTATATATAAGTATAGGGAGAACGTTAGTGACCCCATACTCCTCATATAATAGATTAAATAGAGAGAGAACGTTAGTGACCGGATACTCCTATATAAAGTATATAAATATAGAGAGAACGTTAGTGACCGGCACATACTCCCTATAGAAATTATAGATATAAGTTAATGTATAGAGAGACCGTTAGGACCGCCATACTCCCTATATAAGTATATATAAAGTATAGAGAGAACGTTAGTGACGCCATACTCCCTAATAAAGTATATATAAGTATAGGGAGAACGTTAGTGACCAGCCATACTCCCCTATTAAAAGTATATATAAAGTATGAGAGAACGTTAGTGACCGCCATATCTAATAAAGTATATCTAAAGTATAGAGAGAACGTTAGTGACCGCCATTACTCCCTTATAAAGTATAATATAAAGTATAGGAGAATGTTAGTGACGGCCATACTCCCTATATAATATAATAAAGTATAGAGAGACCGTTAGTGACCGCCATACACCCTTATAAAGTATATATAAAGTATAGGGAGAATGTAGTGGACCGCCTACTCCCTATATAAAGATATTAAAGTATAGGGAGATCGTTAGTGACCGCCATGACTCCCTTATAAAGTATATATAAAGTATGGAGAGAATGTTAGTGACGCTATACCTCCCTATATTAAGATATATAGGTATAGGGAGATCGTTAGTGCCACCATACCCCTATATAAGAGTATATATAAAGTATATAGGAGAACGTAGTGACCGCCATACTCCCTATATAAAGTATAATAAAGTATGGGAGAACGTTAGTGACCGCATTACTCCCTATATAAAGTATATATAAAGTAGTGGAGACGTTTAGTGACGCCCATACTCCCTATAAAGTATATATAAAGTATAGGGAGAACTGTAGTGACGCCATACTCCCTATTATAAAGTATATATAAAAGTATAGGGAGAACGTTAGTGACCGCAACTCCCTAATAAAAGTATATATAGAGTATAGAGAGAAGTTATGACGCCATACTCCCTATATAAGTATATATAAAGTATAGAGAGATCGTTAGTGACACCATACTCCCTATAAAGTATATATAAAGTATAGGAGAAGAACGTTAGTGACGCCATACTCCTAATAAAGTATATATAAAGTATAGGAGAACGTTTGACTGCCATACTCCTATTAAAGATATATAAAGTATGAGGAAAGTTAGTGACTCAACTCCCTTATAAAGTATATATAAAGTTATAGAGAGAAGTTAGTGACGCCATACTCACTATATAAAGTATATATAAAGTATAGGGAGAACGTTAGTGACGCCATTACTCCCTATATAAAGTATATAAAAGTATAGGGAGAACGGTAGTGACGCCATGAACTCCTATATAAAGTTATATAAAGTTATAGAGAGAACGTTAGTGACGCCACTCCCTATATAAGATATTAAAGATGGAGAACGTGAGTGACGCCATACTCCCTAATAAAGTATAATAAAAGTATAGGAGAACGTTAGTGACCGCCTACTCCCTATATAAAGTATATATAAAAGTATAGGAGAACGTTAGTGACCGCCATACTCCCTATATAAAGTTATATTAAGTATAGGGAGAACGTTTAGGACCGCCATACTCCCTATATAAAGTATATATAGAAGTATAGGGAGACGTTAGTGACCCTTACTCCCTTATAAAGATATAAAAGTTATAGGAGAACGTAGTGGACCGCATACCCTATATAAAGTATCTATAAAGTATAGGAGAACGTTAGTGACCGCATAATCCCTATATAAAGTATATATAAAGTATAGAGAGGGAACGTAGTGACCGCCATACTCCCCTATATAAAGGATATATTAAGATAGAGAGAACGTTAGTGACCGCATACTCCCTATATAAAGTATTATAATATAGAGGAGACGTTAGTGACCGCCATACTCCCATATAAGTATATATAAAAGTATAGGGAGAACGTTAGTGACGCATACTCCTTATAAAGTATATATAAAGTTAGAGAGAACGTTAGTGACCGCGCATACTCCCTATATAAAAGTATATATAGTATAGAGAACGTATGTGACCGCCAGACTCCCTATATAAAGTATAATAAAGGAGGAGAACGTTAGTGACCGCCATAGCTCCTATATAAGAGTATATATAAAGTATAGAGACGAACAGTTAGTGACGCGCCATACTTCCCTATTAAAGGATATATTAAAGTATAGGGAGACGTTAGTGACCGCCATACTCCCTTATTAAAGTATATAAAGTATAGGGAGAACTAGTGGAGCCATACTCCCTTATAAGTATATATAAAGATATAGGGAGACGTTAGTGACCGCCATACTCAACTATATAAGTTATATTAAGTATAGAGGGAAAGTTAGTGACCGCCATACTCCCTATATAAAGATATATAAAGATAGAGAGAACGTTAGTGACCGCCATACTCCCTATATAAAAGTATATATAAAAGTATAGAGAGAACGTTAGTGGACCCCATACTCCCTATATAAAAGTATATATAAAGTATAGGGAGAACGTTAGTGACCGCCATACTCCCTATATAAAGTATATATAAAGTATAGAGAGAGAACGTTAGTGACCGCATATCCACTATATAAAGTATATAAGATATAAGAGGGAGAACGTTAGTGACGCCATACTCCCTATATAAAGTATATATAAGTTAGAGAGAACGGTGACGCCATACTCCCTATATAAAGTATATATAAGTATAGGGAGATCGTAGTGGCGCCCCTACTCCTATATAAAGTATATAAAGTATAGGGGAACGTTAGTGACGGCCATACTCCCTATATAAAGTATATAAAGTTAGGGAAACGTAGTGACGCCATACTCCAATATAAAGTATATATAAGTATAGAGAGAACGTTATGTGACGCCATACTCCCTATATAAAGTATAGAAAAGTATAGAGAGAACGTTAGTGACGCCATACTCCCTATAAAAGTATATATAAAGTATAGAGAGAAGTTAGTGACCGCCATACTCCCTATATAAAGTATATATAAAGTATAGGAGAGAACTAGTGACCGCCATACTCCCTATATAAAGTATATATAAAGTATAGGGAGAACGTTAGTGACCGCCATACTCCCCATATAAAGTATATATAAAGTATAAGGAGAACGTTAGTGACCGCCATACTCCCTATATAAAGTATATATAAAGTATAGGGAGAACGTTAGTGACCGCCATACTCCTATATTAAGATATATAAAGTATAGGGAGACGTTAGTGGACCGCCTACTCCCATATATAAGTATATATAAAGTATAGGGAGAACGTTAGTGACCGCCATACTCCCATATAAAGTTATAAAGTATAGAGAGAACGTTAGTGACGCGCCATACTCCCTATATAAAGTATATATAAAGTATAGGGCGAATGTTAGTGACTGCCATACTCCCTATATAAAGTATATATAAAGTATAGGAAGAGAAGTTTAGTGACCGCCATACTCCCTATATAAAGTATATAAAAGTATAGGAGGAACGTTAGTGACCGCCATACCCCTATATAAAGATAATAAAGTATATAGAGAACGTTAGTGACGCCATACTCCCTATATAAAGTATATATAAAGTATAGGGAGAACGTTCGTGACCCGCCATACTCCTATATAAAGTATATATAAAGTATAGGAGAACGTTAGTGACCGCCATACCCCTATATAAAGTATATATAAAGTATAGGAGAACGTTAGTGACCGCCAACTCCCTATATAAAGTATATATAAAGTATAGGGAGAACGTTAGTGGACCGCCATACTCCCTATATAAAGTATATATAAAGTATAGGAGAACGTTAGTGACCGCCATACTCCCTATATAAAGTATATATAAAGTATAGGGAGAACGTTAGTGACCGCCATACTCCCATATAAAGTATTATATAAGTTATAGGAGAAAGTTAGTGACCGCCCATACTCCCTATATAAAGTATATATAAAGTATAGAAGAGAGAACGTTAGTGACCGCCATACTCCCTATATAAAGTATATATAAAGTATAGGGAGAACGTTAGTGACCGCCATACTCCCTATATAAAGTATATTATAAATATAGGAGGAACGTTAGGTGACAGCCATACTCCCTATATAAAGTATATATAAAGTATAGAGGAGAACGTTAGTGACGCCAGTACTCCCTATATAAAGTATATCATAAAGTATAGGGAGAACGTTAGTGACCGCATACTCCCTATATAAAGTATATATAAAGTTAGGGAGAAAGTTAGTGACCGCCAACTCCTATATAAAAGTAT
This sequence comes from Hymenochirus boettgeri, assembly GCA_019447015.1. Taxonomy (NCBI): domain Eukaryota; kingdom Metazoa; phylum Chordata; class Amphibia; order Anura; family Pipidae; genus Hymenochirus; species Hymenochirus boettgeri. The sequence continues at coordinate 46,691 of JAACNH010000437.1, read as the reverse complement.
TATAAAGTATAGGAGGAACGTTAGTGACCGCCATACTCCCTATATAAAGTATATATAAAGTTAGGAGAACGTAGTGACCGCCATACTCCATATATTAAATATATATAAAGTATAGGGAGAACGTTAGTGACCGCCATACTCCCTATATAAAGTATATATAAAGTATAGGGAGAACGTAAGTGACAGCCATACTCCCTATATAAAGTATATATAAAGTATAGGGAGAACGTTAGTGACCGCCATACTCCCTATATAAATTATATATAAAGTATAGAGAGAACGTTAGTGACTGCCATATTCCCTATATAAAGTATATATAAATGTACTGTGTATAGTGCAGACCCTGATTATTACACCCTGTACTGTGTATAGTGCAGACCCTGATTATTACACCCCGTGCTGTGTGATATCAGGCCATCGGCTGGATTGGGCAGGGTTAAATGAGCTGGTGGTAAGGAGCAGGTAATGAAGAGGTTAAAGATGTGACATTCCTGGAATTGTATGTTTACGCCGAGGCCTATTGTGTGCCACGTGCCCCTCCCATGGGTAAACAACCTGCCAAGAGCTGCTGGTAAAAATGTTATTCCCTGGGGCTGGGAGTCCCTTGTATAGACCTGAAAGGAACATTCTACATTGTTTCCAGCACTACGGGTGATAGAGTACACAGGATAGAGAAAGTCAGTGGGGTAATATTGGGTTAATTTACCTTCTCTTGGGGTATCTCACATCCAATCCACTGTGCGTCTGCTGCCCCCTACAGTCTCTACTTAGAGTCCAGGGGTCAGGATGCACAGAAAACTCTGACCCCTTAGTGTGCGTCTCTTTATAGTGTAAATAATTCCATGTGTAGACAATCTACAGTGTCCTACGTCCATCTCGCTCATTCATTTAGGTTACCCATAATGCCTGCCAATAAGGTGGAAACCCCAGGCTGACAATGGTGGTGTTAGCGTTCATTTAACATGGGCATTGCGCCCACAGCCCCTGCAAGTGATAATCACACGTAGGTGAAATCTCTAAATGAGTCTGTTTCCGTGTTATTACCAGTAACATGAGTGTTTCCTCTTCCAGCTTTTCCTAAGCTACATACGAGCATTAGATAAAGATCATTATGGGGCCAATACATGAACAAACTGTTCATCTTACAATAGATGTAGATTTGGAGCACAGTTTGTCCAAACAGTAATGCTAGACCTCCCCAATCAGATGCAAATGGATGCAGGTCTCTGACCAGTAGCACCCCAGTGATGCACTTTTTAAATGTGTCAGGGGCATTGACGGTAGGAGGAGCCAAAAAGCAATGGGTACAGTGTCTCTTTAACTTGTCAATGATCTTATATCCCATATAATTTAGAATCAAAGTCTGCTTGACTGTATGGGGGGGTAATAAATCGAGACTGAGGATAATAAAATATCCAGGACTGTAGGCTTGGCAGTTTGTGCCAACTTCTGACATACCTCCTGTTAATTCTAACATTCTAGTGGGTGCCAAAGACTTTGGCATGTTCCTAGCGCAGATTGTTTTGTGTTTTGAGGAAGAGAAGTTAATGATGGAATCTCTGTATTCCGTCCGCCCATTGTCGCCCTTTAACTGGCACGGTTGTGTTTTTCAGGAAGATTTATCCACCGCATTAATGATCTTTTCATTCCACATAAATGAGGATTGGGAAACCCCTGATCCTGTAGAAAGGATAGACTTGCTTGGGAATATACCATATTTAAAGGAGAAGTTCAATGCAAAGAAACCTATAAGACTGGCTACTTACAGGGGGATTTTTCGTCCCGTCCGACCATTAGCCAGTAGTAAGCAGTCGGTCGCAGCAAGTCTTACCGCAGCTGACAGTTTGCTGCAACTGATTTACCAACATGTCAGATGACCAGTTCGTCGGGACAAACGTGCAACAGATACCGGTCGTCAGCGACAACAAAACTGCCGCAGATTTTTCACCCGACCCACATATATACGGAAATATCAGTTGGTTTTAATCCGAAAAATCTTCTTGCGCAAACCAAGACCAATTGTATGGGATGTAGGAGCTTAGTAAGAGCTTACAACTTTTAATGTTATTTACCCTTTAATGACCACAATATAGGAGGTAGGAATAATTTCTCCTACCTCCTATACAATTATAATTTGGGGGAGTTATATTGTTGGGTGGTCCTGTAAATAAATGATTTATACTCCACGTTCCTCAGTTTCATTCCCTTGCTATTGTAGATAGTGAGCTGATTTAGGTTCTACTTACCAGGACGCTTCTTACAATGACATACATACAGGGTAACACATGTAATACAAAGTCATACATATTACATACACAATACCGTGATATAATAGGAAAGAGGGACCCTGCCGAAAGAGCTTACAATCTAGGTGACGGGAATCGGTGGCTGTAAATAGATTGGCAGTGGAGTGTGATAGGCGGTTAGGATCAGGTTGGGTCAGTGAGAGGAGTAATGTCTAGACCAGGTTATATGGAGAGGAGGTGGGTATTAAGGTTATGTTTAAAGGTATTAAGGGACGGTAAGTGATGGACATACGGAGGAAGGGAGTTCCAGAGCAGAGGGGCAACACAAGTAAAGTCCTGAATACAGACATGGGAAGAGGTGACAAGGGTGGATGAGAGGAGGGATGGTTATGCCTGGGATAGTATCGGTGGATCATCTCTGAGATGGAGGGGGGGTTTATTGGATAGTGCTTTATAGGATAGGGTAAGCCTGTTTAACTGGATCCTCTGTGTGATGGGCAGCCAGTGGAGAGACCGACAGAGAGCAAAGGCTTTAGAGATGCGAGAAGAGAAATGAATGAGCTGGGAAACTGTGTGTTGCAGTAGTCTAGCTGGGATATGATTAGGGCACGGACTAGGGTCTTAGTAGCTTCCTTCGAGAGGAAGTGACGAATGCGGGAGATGTTTTTGAGTTGGAGTTAGTAAGCGTGTAGACATGGGGTTTGAAGTAAGATCTGAATCTAGCGTTATTCCCAGGCAGCGGACATGAGGAGATGAGGATATCAATGTGTTGTTATTAATAGTGAAACTAGGTAGGGGATGCTCAGATCGCAGCTGATCCCCTAGTGGCCTGAATTCTCGCCATGTGTGATAATTATTTCCTAGTCGGATACCACACACAAAACGATTATCTGTGAACCAATTAAAATCCCCCAAGTGAGGCATCTGTTACCATGTCAGCAATATGACATCAAGTTCCAGAGAACGTCCTGAATCCTATTACCAGTTAACTGTTCACCCGCCTGTGGTTCTAGAATCAGTAGTAACCCAGAATTCAGTGCACCACCTCGCATCATTTCCTGTGTCTGAGACTCTCAATGCAGGGCAACAGAAGCCCCCTAATAGATGGTCCCCAAGGGGTTTTGGCAGGGATAAGGATTTAGATTGCTCCCCCATATTTATGATACCCCAGTAACACTTACCTGCCCTCTGGGGGGGTAAATCCTCTATGTTTGTTGCCGTTAACTAAATCCAGTTTTTACCCTGTTTAGGTGAGACATCGCCAGTCTGGGCAGATCATGGTGCTGAAGATGAACAAGATGTTAAGTAACAGAGCTAATATGCTGCGAGAGGTTCAACTTATGAACAGGCTCTGCCACCCCAACATCCTGAGGTAAGACTCCACCTCTTAGGGGCATCACAGTGACTCTTTTTGCTGCCCCGGTTCAATAACAGGGAAGGTTTGTAGAATACCAGAAATTAGCACTTACCCCTATTAATTCCCCACAGGTTCATGGGAGTCTGTGTACAGCAAGGACAGCTTCACGCCCTGACTGAGGTAAGTTGTGGACTTACCTATATATGTACATTTTATATATATTTCTGGATGGGTGCTGCAATATTTTGTTCCCAGTCCTGAATTGCAGCCACAGTCATCGGGTTAAGCAGTGAGCAGTGTTTTGATTGGTCCATCCATTCCTTCTCTCTCTTTACAGTATATTAACGGGGGGAATTTAGAGCAGCTCTTGCAGGGACCCGACTGCCTGTCCTGGTGGGTGAGAGTGAAGATCAGTCTGGACATTGCACGGGGTCTCCGTTACCTCCACTCCAAAGGCGTCTTCCATCGTGATCTCACCTCCAAGGTAAGTAACATTCTGAATATGCTTGATGTCATCATAGGGCACTGTGTATTACCTATATGTTCTAGGTAACTCTAGCTGATATAAAACTGAATTGGTTTGATGTTCTAGGTAACTAGCTGATCTAGGGTTGTACCAAGTTTCATGATCTGAATTGGTTTGATGTTCTAGGTAACTAGCTGCTCTAGGGCTGTACCAAGTTTCATGACCTGAATTGGTTTGATGTTCTAGGTAACTAGCTGATCTAGGGCTGTACCAAGTTTCATGAATGGCGGTCACTAACGTTCTCTCTATACTTTATATAGACTTTATATATGGAGTATGGCGGTCACTAACGTTCTCTCTATACTATATATATACTTTATATAGGGAGTCTGGCGGTCACTAACATTCTCACTACACTTTATATATACTTTATATAGGGAGTATGACGGTCACTAACGTTCTCCCTATACATTATATATACTTTATATAGAGAGTATGGCAGTCAGTAACGTTCTGTCTATACTTTATATAGGGATTAAGGCGGTCACTAACGTTCTCTCTATACTTTATATAAGCAAGAAAGGAGGAAAGAAACATGTCATCCCATTGAGCAGGGTCTCCGAGAAGAAAATTAAGGAAAGAATTTGCAAAAAACATCGTTATCCCTGTCTGCTTTAAACCGAACAACACCACTAGGCAGCAAATTGGTACAATCCGAAAGACCCAATACCAAAAACACAAGAAACGACATCAATAGCAGGCCGTGCAGTGAAAGAATGCTCTTGATTGTGGTGGGGGAGACCAAACAGCAAACTGCATCAACGTAGGCCCAGCACAGAAGAGCCAATTCCTCGGGGTCAGGGACTCAGCCGTGATCTGCATCTTAGGATAAGGACATACCTTGAAGATTGTAATGTTAACATAACTGGCGAGGAACGGAATGTTCAAGAGAGGTGTTTAAGGAGGCATTTATGTTGAAATAAAGAACCAAGCCTAAATAGAGGGTGGGGGGGTTCGACACCAACTGCTGCCATGTACAATGCTGTTTTAACACCTTTAATCGGGCGTTCCTATAACACCTCTAGCCACTATCTAATCCAACCACTAACACCTGCTGTGATATGCTTAATTGGATTTCCAGGGGTAATACTTGCAAAGATTATTGGACAAGTCATTCTGAATTGAGGAAAGCCAGTCAGGATGACTAGCGAAAAGTCTCAAGAAATACATTTTCAAGTCCGTTGATCTTAATTGAACCAAACAGATATACATAGAGGAGACGTAGTGACCGCCCATACTGCCCTATATAAAATAATATGAAAGTATAGAGAGAACGTTAGTGACCGCCATACTCCCTATAAAAGTATATAGTATCGATGAGAACGTTAGTGACCGCCAACTCCCTAAATAAAGTATAGATAAAGTATAGAGAGAACGTAGTGACGAATACTCCCTATTATAAAGTTATATATAAAGTTATAGAGAAGAACGTTAGGACCGCCATACTCCCTATAATAAAGTATAAAAGTATAGGGAGATCGTTAGTGACCGCCAACCCCTATATAAAGCTATACATAAGTGATAGGGAGAACTTAGTGACCGCCATACTCCCTATAATAAAGTATAATAAAGTATAGGGAGAAGTTAGGGACCGCCATACGCCATATATAAAGTATATATAAAGTATAGGGAGAAACATTAGTGACCGCCATAATCTATATATAAAGTACATATACTTATATATTGCCAATCCCAGCATTCTGCAGGCAGCAAGACCAATCCAAGTGCACTAGGTTTACCAACATGGTTGTCTCCGTTGTTGTCATTCATTTTCCATGTTTTAAAAGAATGGCCCTGGGCATAATTCACATTACAGGACCCTTAACCTATAGGAATCCACCCTTCATAGTGAAATCCAGTGTATATCAGACTGTACCAAACAAAACTGCATTGCCTCCATGCCCTTATCTTTACTGTATGTTCTATCAATGAGATCACATGGAACCACAGCGTGTAGTCTGGGAGATGATATATATTAAAGGGAAAGTGTTAAGTGATAGTTGTTCAGGGTTATTACGTGGAATTCATAGGCGGTGTGGAATTGGGGATTTTTCTTTTATTTTCTGAATTATTTATTGTAAACTGTCATCTGGTTATAAAGGGTAAACCAACCCCAGCAACCAGATGAATGTAATACGATAACGAAAAGGCCGAGAAGGGGGGAAGTGGGGGGGGGGGGGCGGGGGGGGGGGCTAAAAAGAAAAAAAGAAAAGAACAAAAGGAAGACTAAAATCTAAACCTCATAATAGGGAAATAGAAGAAATGGGCAGTTACTGATAGACTGTACAGCGTCTCACAATGCTGAGTGGCACATTTATGTCCGCAGCATTTTATTATTGTTTTCCACAAAAAGTAGATGCAACTACCGCAGCGAATGAGACAGACCCTGCAACTACCCGCAGCGAATGAGACAGACCCCGCAACTACCGCAGCGACATGAGACAGACCCCTGCAACTACCGCAGCGAATGAGATCAGGGGGAAACCCCCCTGCAACTAACCCGCAGCGAATGAGAAGACCCTGCAACTTCCGCAGCGAATGAGACAGACCCCTGCACCTACCGCAGCGAATGAGACAGACCCCTGAAACTTCCGCAGCGAATGAGACAGACCCCTGCAACTTCCGCAGCGAATAAGACAGGCCCCTGCAACTACCACAACGAATGAGACAGACCCCTGCAACTACCCGCAGCGAATGAGGACAGACCCCTGCAACTTAGCAGGAATAAGGACAGGCCCTGCAACTTCCGCAGCGATAAGACAGGCCCCTGCAACTACCACAGCGAATGAGACAGACCCCTGCAACTACCCGCAGGAATGATAAAGACCCTGCAACTTCCGAAGCGAATGAGAAGAACCCCTGCAACTTCCCAGGCGAAAAGACAGGCCCCTGCAACTACCACAGCGAAGGAGACGACCCCTGCAACTACCACGCAGAGGATGAGGACAGACCCCTGCCTTCCGCAGCGAATGAGACAACCCCTGCAAACTACCACGCAGTGAATGAGACAGACCCTGCAACTACCCCAGCGAATATGCGACAGACCCATTGCCAACTACCGCAGCGAAAACTATGGACAATTTAGAAAGGCCTCCTTTTGTTAAAAATACTACCAGTCAATAATTAATATTTCTATGAATAGGTACAGTGCCTATGTAAATAGTGAATAGCCCTACGTGTTAATTTAATAAAATATTATTTGCACTTGTAAGGACACTCCCACCCTCATAAGAACATCTTTTAGAAAGAAATGCCGCTTTATAATATGTTGATATATCATTAGTTTGCCCTATGAATTCATTACGTATGCCTGCTATGCTTCTGGTGCCTTGGAAACGAGGCCATTTAGAAAACCTGTACCTGAGCAGGTACTGAGACTGGGCATGCTCAGAAGAGGCAGACAGGGGATATTAAAATTCAGTCAATTGGCTGGATGTCAACCGGTCAAATCCATAACGAGCAGTTTACTAACTGGAAAGAAAGAACCAGAAGCAGAAGAAACAGAGGGAACGGACATGGTGCAGGATATCAGGTTTAGACGTACACCTTTCACATTCAAACTATTACCCGTTTAGGGTTTGGGGGGTGATCATACCTGTAGGTAAGGTTTCATTTCAGGGCTTGGAATTGCCCTTAATTTCTCCTTTAATCGTAAAATAGGCAACCCTATAAGGCAATATTATTCCGCGACACGACTTGATTGTTAATACTATGGCAGTGTGTTTCCAGATTGGACAGGAGCCAGTTAAACCATCATACCTGATATATCCTCCTATTGAATGACTTTTAAAGGGTTTTCTATTGCTGTCTAGGATTTGGCTCCCTAAAAGTGATTGTTCCCTATGGTACAGGAGGGGAGGACTGTTACGGTAGATGTGTACATTAGAATCCCAGTGTGTGTCCTATGGTACAGGGAGGGGAGGACTGTCCGGTAGATGTGTTACATAGAATCCCAGTGTGTGTCCCCTATGGTACAGGGAGGGGAGGACTGTCGGTAGAGGGTACATCGATCCCAGTGTGTGTCCCTATGGTTAAGGGAGTGGGAGAATGTCGGGTGAGTGTGTACATAGAATCCAAGTGTGTGTCCTATGGTACAGGGGGAGAGAGAGACTGTCCCGTAGATTTTGTAGAGTGTGAAACATAGAAGCCCAGTGTGTTCCTATGGTACAGGGAGGGGGGAGAAGTCCGTTAGATTGTGTATATAGAATTCCCAGGTGTGTACCTATGGTACAGGGAGGGGAGCGACTGTCCGGTAGATAGTGTAATAGAATCCCAGTTGTGTGTCTATGGACACCGGGGAGGGGAGACGAGTCCGGTAGATGTGATATAGAATCCAAGGTGTGTCCCTATGGTACACGGGAGGGGAGATGTCCGGTAGATGTGTACAAGAATCCCAGTGTGGTCCCTATGTACAGGGAGGGGAGGAATGTCCGGTAGATGTGTATATAGAATCCAAGGTGTGTCCTATGGTACAGGGAGGGAGGCGACTGTCGGTTAGATGTGTACATAGAATACCAGTGTTGTGTCCCTATGGTACAGGGAGGGAGACTTCGGGGGATGTGTACATAGAATCCCAGTGTGTGTCCCTCTGGTGCAGGGAGGGGAGACGTACGGTTTTAGAATGTGGTACATAGAATCCAGCTGTTAGGGTGTCCTATGGTACGGGAGGGGAGGACTGTCGTATATGTGTACATAGAATCCCAGTGTGTGTCCCTATGGTAAGGGAGGGGAGAGGAGACTTGGAGACTGTCCGGTAGATGTTTTTACATTAGATCCCAGTGTGTGTCCCTATGGTACAGGGAGGGGAGACTGGCCGGGAGATGTGTACATAGAAATACAAGTGTGTGTCCCTATGGTACAGGGAGGGGAGGATGTCCGGGTAAGATGTTTACAGAATCCCAGTGGGTGTCCCTATGTCAGGGAGGGAGAGACTGTCCGTAGATGTTACGTAGAATCCAGTGTGTGTCCCCTATGGTACAGGGAGAGGAGGACTGTACGGGAGATGGGTAGCTGGTACATAGAATCCCAGTGTGTGGTCCCTATGGTAAAGGGAGGGGAGACTGTCCGGTAGATGTGCGTAGAATCCAGTGTGTGTCCCTATGGACAGGGAGGGGCGGAGAATGTACGGTAGATGTGTACGTAGAATCCCCATGTGTGTCCCTATGGTACAGGGAGGGGAGACTGTCCGGTAGATGTGTACATAGAATCCCAGTGTGTGTGTACCTATGAGTACAGGGAGGGGAGACGGTCAGGTAGATGTGTACATAGAATCCCAGTGTATGTGTCCCTATGGTCGGGAGGGAGACTGTCCGGTAGATGTGTACGTAGATTTAGAATCCCAGTGTGTGTCCCTATGGTACAGGGCAGGGGAGACCCTGTCCGGGAGATGTGTACTAGAATCCGAGTGTTGTCCTTGGTTCAGGGAGGGGGACTGTCCGGTAGATGTGTACATAGAATACCAGTTGGGTGTCCCTATGGTACAGGGAGGGGAGAACTGCCGGTCAGATGTGTACATAGAATCCCAGTGTGTGTCCTATGGTCAGGGAGGGGGAGACGTCCGGTAGATGTGTACAATAGAATCCCAGTGGTGTCCATATGGTACAGGAGGGGGGAGAGACTGTCCGGTAGGATGTGTACATAGAATCCCCCAGTGTGTGTCCCTATGGTACAGGGAGGGGAGGACTGTCGTTAGATGGTGTACATAGGAATCCCAGTGGTGTCCCTATGGTTACGGAGGGGAGACTGTTCCGGTAGATGTGTAAGTAGAATCCCAGTGTGTGTCCCTATTGGTACAGGGAGGGAGAATGTCAGGTATAGGAGTGTACGTAGAATCCCAGTGTGTGTCCCTATGCTACAGGGAGGGAGACTGTCCGGTAGATGTGTATATAGAATTCCCAGTGTGTGTCCCTATGGTACAGGGAGGGGAGACGGTCCGGTCAGATGTGTACGTAGAATCCCAGTGAGTGTGTTCCTATGGTACAGGGAGGGGAGACTGTCCGGTAATGGTATAAGAATCCATGTGTTCCCCTATGGTACAGGGGGGGCGGACTGTCCGGTAGATGTGTACATTAGAAGCCCAGTGTTGTGTACCTATGGTACAGGAGGGGAGGGAATGTCCGGTAATATGTTACATGAATCCCAGAGGTGTTGTCCCTATGGTACAGGGAGGGGAGACTGTCCGGTAGGTGTACTAGAATTCCCAGTGTGTGGCCTATGGTAACAGGGAGGGAGACTGTCCGGTAGTAGAGGTGTACATAGAATCCAGTGTGTGTCCCTATTGTACAGGAGGTACGGGAGGGCGACTGTCAGGTAGATGTGTACATAGAATCCCAGTGTATGTCCCTATGGTACAGGGAGGGAGACTGTCCGGTAGATGTGTACATAGAATCCCAGGTTGTTGTCCTATGGTACAGGGAGGGGCGACGTCCGGAGATGTGGGTAGATGTGTACATTAGAATCCCAGTGGGTGTCAGATGGTTACCAGGGAGGGGAGACTGTCCGGTTAGAGGTGTAAATAGAACCCAGTGTGTGTCCTATGGTACAAGGGAGGGGAGACTGTCCGTAGATGTGTATATAGAATCCCAGGGTGTGTCCTATGGTTAAGGGAGGGGAACTGTCCGGTAGATGTGTACATAGAATCCAGTGGGTTTCCCTCTGGTACAGGGAGGCGGAGAGCCGTCCGGGATAGGATGTGTACATAGAATCCCAGTGTGTGCCCTATGGTACAGGGAGGGGAGACTGTCCGGTAGATGTGTACATGAATCCAGTGTGTGTCCTAAGGGTACAGGGAGGGGAGGAGTCACACCGGGTAGATGTGTACATAGAATCCCAGGGTGTGCTCCCTATGTCCAGGGAGGGGAGATGTCGGTTAGATGTTACATAGAATCCCAGTGTGTGTCCACTATGTTACAGGAGGGGAGACCACTGTACGGTAGATGTTTGTACATAGATCCAGGGTGTGTCCCTATTGGTAAAGGGAGGGGGAGGAGACTGTCCGGTAGATGTGTACATTAAATCCCAGTGGGTGTCCCTATTGGTACAGGGAGGGGAGGACTGTCCGGTAGATGTGTACATAGAATTCCAGTGTGTGTCCCGGTACAGGGAGGGGAGACTGTCCAGTAGAGGGTACGTTAGAATCCCAGTGTGTGTCCCTATGGTACAGGGAGGGGAGACTGTCGGTAGATGTGTACATAGAAATCCCAGTGTGTTGGCTATGTTAAGGGGGGAGACTGTCCGGAGATGTTGGACTAGAATCCCAGTGTGTGTCCTATGTACAGGGAGGGGGAGATGTCCGGTAGATTGTGTACATAGAATCCCAGTGTGTGGCCCTATGTTACAGGGAGGGGAGACTGTCCGGGGTTTTAAAAAGGATGTGCTACATAGGAATCCCCAGTTTGTGCCCTATTGGTAAAGGGAGAGGAGGGAGAGGAAGACTGTCCGGTAGATGTGTACATGAATCCCAGTGTGTGTCACCTGGTACAGGGGGAGGGGAGGGACTGTCCGGTAGATGTTAACATGAATCCCAGTGTGGTCCCTATGGTACAGGGAGGGGGAGACTGTCCGGTAGATGGTACATAGAATCCCAGGTGTGTCCCTATGGTACAGGGAGGGAGACGGTCCGGTAGATGTGTACATAGAATCTTCCATGTGTTGTCCCTATGGTACAGGGAGGGAGACTGTCCGGTAGATGTGTCATAGAATCCCAGTGTGTGTCCCTTATGGTACAGGAGGGGGAGGATGTCGGTAAGATGTGTTACATGAGAATCCCAGTGTGTGTCCCGAGGTACAGGGAGGGGAGACTGTCGGTAGATGTTTAAATAGATACCAGGTGTGTGTCCCTATGGTCAGGGAGGGAGGACGGTCCGGTAGATGTCTACGTAGAATACCAGTGTGTGTCCCTATGGTACGGGAGGGGAGACTGTCGGGTAGATGTGTACATAGAATCCCGTTGTGTGTCCCTATGGTCAGGTAGGGGAGACTGTCCGGGTAGATGTGTTTACATAAGAATCCAAGTGGTGTCCCTTGGTACGGGAGAGGAGAGTCCGGTAGAGTTGTACATAGGAATCAAGTGTGTGTCCCTATGGTACAGGAGGGGAGAGACGCGGTAGATGGGTACATAGAATCCCAGGGTGTGTCCCTATGGTACAGGGAGGGGAGACTGTCCGGTAGATTGTGTAAATAGAAAATCCCAGTGGTGTCCCTATGGTACAGGGAGGGGAGACTGTCGGGTAGATGTGTACCTAGGAATCCCAGTGGTGTCCTATGGTACAGGAGGGGGGACTGTCCGGTAGATGTGTACATAGAAATCCAGTGTGTGTCCCTATGGTACAGGGAGAGGAGACTGTCCGGTAGATGTGACATAGAATCCCAGTGTTGTTTTGTCCTTGGTCACAGGGAGGGGAGACTGTCCGGTAGATGTTTACATAGAATCCCAGTGTGGTCCCTATGGACAGGAGGGGAGACTTGTCCGGTAGAAGTGTCTTACGTGAATCCCCAGTGTGGTCCCTATGGTACAGGGAGGGGAGACGGTCCGTAGAGTGTACATAGAATCCCGTGTGTGTCCCTATGTGAACAGGGGAGAGGAGACTGCCGGTAGAGTCTACGGTAGAATGCCCAGTGGTGTCCCTATGGTACAGGGAGAGGAGACTGTCCCGGTAGATTAGATGTGTACATAGAAATCCCAGGGTGTTGTCCCTATTGGTACAGGGAGAGGAGGGACTGTCCGGTAGATGTTACGTAGAATCCAGTGTGTGTACCTTTGGTACAGGGAGAGGCGACTGTCCGGTAGAGTTAATAGAATCCCAGTGTGTGTCCCTATGACAGGGGGAGACTTGTCCGGTAGATGTGTACCATAGATCCCGTGTGTGCCCTATGGTACAGGGAGGGGAGACTGTCAGGTAGATTGTGTACGTAGATCCCAGTCTGTGTGTACCTATGGTACGGAGGGGAGAAGTCCGGTTAGATGTGTACGTAGAATCCAGTTGTGTGTCCCTATGGTACAGGGAGGGGGAGACTGTCTGGTAGATGTGTACATAGAATCCCAGTGTGTGTCCCTATGGTACAGGGAGGGGAGGACTGTCCGGTAGATGTGTAATAGAATCCCAGTGTGTGTCCCATGGTACAGGGAGGGGGAGACTGTTCCGGTTTAGAGTGTACATAGAATCCAGTGTGTGTCCGATGGTACAGGGAGGGGAGACTGTAGGGTAGTAGATGTGTACATAGAATCCCAGTGTGTGTCCCTAGGTACAGGGAGGGAGACTGTACGGTAGAGGTGTACATAGAATTCCCAGGTGTGTCCCTATGGTACAGGGAGGGGAGATGTCCGTAGATGTGTACATAGAATCCCGTGTGTGTCCCTATATGGTACAGGGAGGGTGAGAATGCCGGTTAGATGTGTACATAGAATCCCAGTGTGTTTGTCCCTATGGTACAGGGAGGGGGAGATGTCCGGTAGATGTGCTACGTAGAATACCAGTGTGGTAAATATGGTAGAGGGAGGGGAGACTGTCGGTTAGATGTGTACATAGGAATACCAGTGTGTGTCCTATGGACAGGGAGGGGAGACTGTCCGGTAGATGGTACATAGACAATCCCGTGGTGTCCCTCTGGTACAGGGAGGGGAGACTGTCGGTTAGATGTGTACATAGAATCCAGTGTGTCGAATCACAGTGTGTGTCCCTATGGTACAGGGGACGGGAGAGATGTCCAGTAGATGTGTAATAGCCTCCAGTGTGTTGTTCCCTATGGTACAGGAAGGGGAGACTGTCCGGTAGATGTGTACATTAGAATTCCCCAGGTGTGTACCTATGGTACAGGGAGAGGAGGGATGTCGGTAGATGTGTAAATAGAATCCAGTGTGTGTCCCTATGTTAACAGGGAGGGGAGATGTCGTAGATGTGTGTACATAGATCCCATGTGTGGCCCTATGGTACAGGGAGGGGAGCAGACTGTCCGGTTAGATGTTACATAGAATCCCAGTGTGTGTCCATATGGTACAGGGAGGGAGGAGACTGTCCGGTTAGATGTGGGTACATAGAATCACAGTGTGATGTCCCTAGGGACAGGGAGGGGGGATGTACGGTAGATGTGTACATAGAATCCAGTGTGTGTCCACTATGGTACAGGGAGGGGGGATGTCCGGTTAGTGTGTACAATAGATCCCAGGGTGTGTCCCTATGGTACCAGGGAGGGAGGACGGTCCGGTAGTCGATGTGTACATAGAATCCAGTGTGTGTCCCTATGTACAGGAGGGAGAATGTACGGTAGATGTGTCGTTAGACATCCAGTGTGTGTCCCTATGGTACGGGAGGGGCGACTGTACCGGTAGATGTGGACATATAGAATCCCAGGTGTGTCCTATGGTACAGGGAGGGGAGACTGTCGGTATAGATGTGTAATAGAATCCCAGTGTGTGTCCTATGGTACAGGGAGGGGAGGGACTGTCCGGTAGAGTTACATAGAATCCCATGTGTGTCCCTATGGTACAGGGATGGGGAGACTGTCCGGTAGATGTGTACATTAGAATCCAGGTGTGTCCCTATGGTAAAGGGAGGGGAGGGACTGTACGGTGATGTGTACGTAGAAATCCCAGTGTGTGTCCCTATGGTACAGGGATGGCGGACCGTCCGGTAGATGGTACATAGAATACCAGGTGTGATCCCTATGTACAGTGAGGGGAGACTGTCCGGTAGACGGTAGAGGTGTACCTAGAATTCCCAGTGTGTGTCCTATGGTACAGGAGGGAGACGTCCGGAGATGTGTACTAGCATCGCAGTGTGTGTCCTATGGTACAGGGAGGAGAGGACTGTCGGTAGAGGTGTACATAGAATCCCAGTGGTGTCCCTATGGTACAGGGAGGGGGACTGTCCGGTAGATGTGTACATAGAATCCAGTGTGTGTCCTATGGTACAGGGAGGGGAGGGACCGTCCGGTAGCTGTGTACATAGATCCCAGTGTGTGTCCATATGGACAGGGAGGAGAGACTGTCGGTAGAGGGTATGTACATGAATCCCAGTGGGTGTCCTATTGGTACAGGAGGGGAGACCGTCCGGTAGATGTGTACATTTAGAATCCCAGGTGTTGTCCTATGGGTACATGGAGTGGAGACGCTCCGGTAGATGGGTACGTTAGAAATCCCAGTGTGTGTTCCCTAGGGACAGGGAGGAAGAGAATGTCCGGTTAGATGTGTACATAGAATCCCAGTTTGGTCTATGGTACAGGGGAGGGGAGACTGTCCGGTAGATTGTGTACATAGAATCACAGGTGTGTCCCCTATGGTACAGGGAGGAAAAGAGTACTGGCCGGTAGATGTGTACATAGATCACAGTGTGTGTCCCTATGGTACAGGGAGGGAGATGTCGGTAGATGTGTACATAGAATCCAAGTGTGTGTCCCTAGGTCACAGGGAAGGAGAGACTGTACGGTAGATGTGTACATAGAATCCCAGTGTGTTGTCCCTATGGTACAGGGGGGGAAGGGACTGTCCGGGAGATGTGTAAATAGAATCCAGTTTGTGTCCACTATGGTACAGGGAGGGAGACTGTCCGGTAGGATGGTACATAGAATCCAGTGTGTGTCCCTATCTAAGTGGGGGGTTTTTTACTATACAGGGAGGGTATTTTTATTTTTATTCTGTTTTTTTTATTTATATTTTTGTTTTCTTTTTATTTTTTACTTTTAATATTACAGGGAGGGGAGACTGTCCGGGAGATGTGTGTACATAGAATCCAGTGTGGGTCCCTATGGTACAGGGGGAGAGACTGTCGGTAGATGTGTACAATAGAATACCAGTGTGGTCCCATGGTACAGGGAGGGAGACTGTCGGTAGATGTTTACGTAGAATCCCAGTGTGGTCCTATGGTACAGGGAGAGAGGATGTCCCGGGTAGATGTTGTACATGAGAATCCAGTGTGTGTCCCTATGGTACAGGGAGGGGAGGATGATCCGGGAGATTGTGTACATAGAATCCAGGTGTGTCCCTATGGTTACAGGGAGAGAGGACTGTCGGTAGGGATGTGTACATAGAATCCCAGTGTGGTCCCTATGGTACAGGAGGGGGAGAGACTGTCGGTAGATGTGTACATAGAATCCCAGTGTGTGTCCCTATGGTTGACAGGGAGGAGAGACTGTCCGGTAGATGTGTACATAGAACCCCAGTGTGTGTCACTATGGTTACAGGGGAGGGGAGACTGTCGGTAGTGGTAATCGGAATACCAGTGTGTAGGTCCCTATGGTAACAGGGAGGGGAGACTGTCCGGGAGATGTGCATAGAATACCAGAGTGTGGTCCCTTATGGTACAGGCGGGAGACTGTCCGGTTAGAGGTGTACATAGAATTCCAGTGTGTGTCCCTATGGTACGGGAGGGGAGACTGTCCGGTAGATGGTACTAGAATCCCAGTGTGTGTCCTAGGGACAGGGAGGGAGAAGGTTTCGAGTAGATGTGTACATAGAATCCCAGGTGTGGCCCTATGGTACAGGGAGGGGAGACTGTCGGGTAGATGGTACATCGATCCCCGTGTGTGTCCCTATGCGTACAGGGAGGGGACTGTTCCGGTTAGATGTGGACATGAGATCCCAGTGTGTGTGTTCCCTATGGTACAGGAGGGGAGGAATGTCCGGAGTGTGTACAAGAATCCCAGTTGTGTGTGTCCTATGGTAAGGTAGGGGAGCCTGTCCGGTGGTTAGATGTGTATATAGAATACCAGTGTGTGTCCCTAGGGTACAGGGAGGGGAGACTGTCCGGTAGATGCGGTACATCGAATCCGTTGCTGTGTCCCTATGGTACAGGGGGGAGGGAGGGACGGTCCGGTCGATGTGTACAAGAATTCCCCAGTGGTGTTGTTCCCTATGGTACAGGTAGGGAGAATGTCCGGTAGATGGGTATATAGAACCCAGTGTGTGTCCTATGGTACAGGTAGGGGAGAACTGTCCGTAGATGTGTACATAGAATCCCAGTGTGTGTGTCCCTATGGTCAGGTAGGGGAGGACTGTCCGGTTAGATGGGTATATAGAATCAAGTGTGTGGTACCTTGGTACAGGAGGGCAGACTGTCCGGTAGATGTGTACATAGATCCCCAGGTGGGTCACTATGGTACAGGGAGGGGAGACTGTCCGGTAGAGTGTACATAGACCCAGTGTGTGTCCACTATGGTACAGGGAGGGAGAATGTCCGGTAGAGGTGTACATAGAATCCCAGTTGTGTGTCCATATGGTACGGCGAGTGGGGAGACTGTTCAGGTAGATGTGTTGACATAGAATCCCAGTGATGTGTCCCTATCTGGTACAGGGAGGAGGAGAGGAGAGACTGTCCGGTTAGATGTGTACGTAGAATCCCAGTGTGTTGGTGTCCCTTATGGTACAGGGAGGGGGACGCGGTAGATGTGTAGTAGAATCCCAGTTGTGTGTCCCATGGTACAGGAGGGGAGGACTGTCCGGTAGATGTGGTAAGTAGGAATCCAGGTGTGTCCATATCGGTACAGGTAGGGGAGGACTGTCCGGTAGATGTGTTTAGAATCCCAGTGTGTGTCCCATGGTACGGGAGGGGTTAAGACGTCCGGAGATGTGTACATAGAATCCCAGGGGTGTCCCTATGGTACAGGGAGGGGAGACTGTCCGGTAGTGTGTAAATAGAATCCACAGTGTGTTCCTATGGTAAGGGAAGGGGAGGCTGTCCGGTTAGATGTGTACATAGAAATCCCAGTGTGTGTCCCTATGGTTACAGGGAGGGGAGACTGTCCGGTAGATGTGCACCTAGAATCCCCGTGTGTGTCCCTATGGTACAGGGGAGGGGAGACCTGTCCGGTAGATGTGCCACATAGAATCCCAGTGTGTGTCCCGATGGTTACAGGGAGGGAGACTGTCCGGTAGATGGTACATAGATGGAAATCCCAGTGTGTTTGTCCATATGGTACAGGGAGGAGAGACGCGGGGAGATGGTACATAGAATCCCAGTGGTGCCCTATGGTACAGGGAGGGAGACATGGTCAGGTAGTGGGTTAGATGTGTACATTAGAATCCCATTGTGTGTCCTATGTTACAGGGAGGGGAGACTGTCGGTAGATGTGTACATGATCCAGTGCGTGTCCCCTATGGACAGGGAGAGAGAGACGTAGCGTTAGATGTGTACATAGAATCCCAGTGGGTGTCCCGATGGTAAAGGGAGGGGAGACTGTCCGGTAGATGTTTACGTGAATCCCAGTGGTGTCCCTATGGTACAGGGAGGGGGGTAGGACGTCCGGTTCGATGTGTACATAGAATCCCAGTGTGTGTCCATATGGTACAGGGGGAGGGGGGAGAATGTCCGGTAGATGTGTACATAAGAATCCAGTGGTGTGTCCCTATGGTACAGGAGGGGAGAGGCCTGTCCGGTAGATGTTTTAATAGAATCCGTGTGTGTCCAATGGTACAGGGAGGGGAGGCCGGTCCGGTTTTAGAGTGTACATTGAATCCCAGTGGGTGCCCTATGTTACAGGGAGGGAGACTTACGTTCGGTCCGGTAGATGTGTACATAGAATCCGTGTGTGTCCCTATGTACAGGGAGGGGAGACGTCCGGTGATGTTACATAGGAATCCAGGTGTGTCCCTATGGTACAGGGAGGGGAGTAATGTCCGGTAGATGTGTACATAGAATCCCAGTGGTTGTGTCCCCTATGTACAGGGAAGGGGAGACTGTCCGGTAGAGTGTACATAGATCCCAGTGGTGTGTCCCTATGGTACAGGGAGGAGGAGACTGTCGTAGATGTGTACATAGAGCCCAGTGGGTGGTCCATATGGTACAGGGGGGGAGACCTGTCCGGTAGAGGTGTACAAGAATCCCAGTGTGTGTCCCTATGGTAACAGGGAGGGGAGAACTGTCGGTGAGTTGTATATAGAATCCCCAGTGGGTGTCCCTATGGTTACGGAGGGGAGGACTGTCCGGTAGATGTGTATATAGAATCCCAGTGTGTGTCCTATGGTACAGGGAAGGGGAGACTGTCCGGTAGATGTGTACGTAGAAATCCCCGTGGGGGTGTCCCTATGGTACAGGGACGGGAGACTGTCGGTAGATGTGATACTAGAAATCCCTGGGTTGTTCCCTATGGTACAGGGAGGGGAGATGTCCGTAGATGGGTACATAGAGCCCAGTTGTGTCCCTATTGGTACAGGGAGGGGAGGACTTCGGTAGAGGTAGATGTGTACATAGAATCCCAGTGTGTGTCCCTATGGTACAGGGAGAGGAGGGACTGTCGGTAATGTGATAATAGAATCCCAGTGTGTGTCCCTATGGTAACAGGGAGGGGAGAATGTCGGGTAATGTGCTACATAGAATCCCAAGTGTGGTCCCTATGGTACAGGGAGGGGAAATGTACAGGTAGGTAGATGGTAGTAGGAATCCAGTGTGTGTACCTATGGTACAGGGAGGGAGACTGTCCGGTAGATGTGTACATAGAATCCATGTGTGGGTCCCTAGGTAAGGGAGGGGAGAGACTGTCGGGAGTAGATGTGTAACATAGAATCCGTGGTGTCCTATGGCTTACAGAGAGGGAATGTCCGGTAGATGTGTAGTAGGAATCCCAGTGGTGTCCCTATGGTACAGGGAGGGGAGACTGTCCGGTAGATGTGTACATAGAATCCCAGTGTGTGTCCCTATGGTACAGGGAGGGGGACTGTCCGGTAGATGTGTACGTAGAATCCCAGTGTGGTCCCTATGTACAAGGGAGGGGAGACTGTCCGGTAGATGTGTACGTGAATCCCAGTGTGTGTCCCTTGTACAGCGAGGGGAGACGATCGTTCCGGTAGATGTTACATAGAATACCAGTGTGTGTCCCTATGGTACAGGGGAGGGGGAGGGAACTGTTCCGGTGATGTGTACACAGGAATCCAGTGTTGTGTCCCGAGGAAAGGGAGGGGAGACTGTCCGGTAGCTGTGTACATAGAATCCCAGTGTGTGTCCCTATGGTCCAGGGGAGAGGAGACTGTCCGGTAGATGTGGTAATAGAATACCGTTTTGTGTGTCCCCTATGGTACGGGAGGGGACTGTCCGGTAGATGTGTAATAGAATACCCGGTGTGTCCCTATGTACAGGGAGGGGAGACTGTCCGGTAGATGTGTACATAGAATCCCAGTGTGTGTCCCCTATGGTACAGGGAGGGGAGACTGCCGGTTAGAGTGTACATGAATCCCAGTGTGGTCCTATGGTACAGGGAGGGGAGATGTGGTAGATGTGTAATAGAAATCCCATGTGTGTCACCTAGGTTACAGGGAGGGAACTGCCAGTAGCATGTGTACATAGAATCCCGTGGTGTCCCTATGGTACAGGGAGGGGAGTACTGTACGGTTAGATGTGTAAATAGAATCCCAGTGTGTGTCCCGATGGTACAGGAGGGAGAGACTGTCGGTAGATGGTGTACTAGAATCCCCGTGGTGTCCCTATGGACAGGGAGGGGGAGGCGGTCGGTTAGAGTGTCAAGAAATCCAGTGTGTGTCCCTATGTACAGTAGGGAGGAAACTGTCCGGTTAGATGTGTACATAGAATCCCTGTGTGTGTCCTATGGTCAGGGAGGGGGACTCTGTCCGGTAGATGGTATATAGAATCCAGTTGTGTGTCCCGATGGTACAGGGAGGGGAGACTGTCCGGTAGATGTTGTACAAGAATCCCAGGTGTGTCCTATGGTACAGGAGGGAGACGGTCCGGTTAGTGTGTACATAGAATCCCAGTGTGTGTCCCTAGCGTACAGGGCGGGGAGACGTCCGGTGATGTGTACATAGAATCCCAGTGTGGTCCCCTATGGTACAGGAGGGGGAGACTGTCCGGTTAGAGGTGTAATAGAATCCAGTGTCAGTGTGTGTCCCGATGGTACAGGGAGGGGAGACGTCCGGTTAGATGTGTACATAGAAATCCCAGTGTGTTCCCTATGTACAGGGAGGGGAGACTGTCGGTAGATGGTACATTAGAATCCCAGTGGGTGTCCTATGGTACAGGCGAGGAGGGAAGAATGTCCGGTTAGATGTTGTACCTAGATCCCAGTGTGTGTCCCATTGGATACAGGGAGGGGAGACGGTCCGGTAGTGTTGTACATAGATCCCTGTGTGTGCCCTATGGGTACAGGGCGGGGGACTGTCCCGTAGCTGTGTACGTTAGAATCCCAGTTGTGTCCCTATGTGAAGGGAGGGGAGACTGTCGGTAGATGTGGACATAGATCCAGTGTGTGTCCTATGGTACAGGGAGGGGAGACTGTCCGGTAGATGGGTAATAGAATCCCAGTGTGTGTTCCCTATGGTACAGGGAGGAGAGGGACTGTCCGGGAGATGTGTACATAGAATTCCCAGTGTGTGTCCCTATGGTACAGGGGGAGGGGAGACGTTCCGGGAGGATGTGTACATAGAATCCCAGTGGTGTGTCCCCCTATTTGGGGTTTAAAAACAGGGAGGGGAGACTGTCCAGGAGATGTGTACTAGAATCACAGTGTGTGTCCACTATGGTACAGGGAGGGAGGACTTGTTCCGGTAGATGGTACCTAAGAATCCCAGTGTTGTCCCTTATGGACAGGAGGGGAGACTGTCCGGCGAGTTTCAAGGAATCCCAGTGTTGTGTCCCTATGGTACAGGGAGAGGGACTGTCCGGTAGATGTGTGTACATAGAATCCCAGTGGTGTCCTATGGTACAGGGAAGGAGACTGTCCGGTAGATGTGTACGTAGACTCCAGTGTTGTGCCCTATGGTACAGGGAGGAGAGACTGTCCGTAGATGTGTACATAGAATCCCAGTGTGTGTTCCCGATGGTTAAGGGAGGGGTGACTGTCCGGTAGTGTGTACATAGAATCCCAGTGGTGTTGTCCTATGGTACAGGGAGGGGAGACTGTCAGGTCGAGTGACAAGAATCCCAGTGTGTGTCCCTATGGTACAGGAGGGGAGATGGGGAGAGATGTCCTGTAGATTGTACATAGGAATCCCAGGTGTGTCCCTATGGTACAGGGAGGGGAGGAATGTCCGGGTAGTGTGTAAATTAGAATACCAGTGTGTGTCCTGTGGTAAAGGGGAGGGGAGAATGTCCAGTAGATGTGCTATATGAATCCCAGTTGTGGGTCCCTGTGGGTACAGGGAGGGGAGACTGTCCGGTAGATGGTGTACCATACGAAATCCCAGTGTGTGTGTCCCTGTGGTACAGGGAGGGGAGATGTCCAGTAGATGGGTATATTAGAATCACAGTGTGTGTCCTGTGGTTCAGGGAGGGAGGAGACTGGTCCGGTAGATGTGTACTAGAACCCAGTGTGTGTCCTATGGTTTACAGGGAGGGAGACTGTCCAGTAGAGGGTATATAGGGAATCCCAGTGTTGTGTCCTGTTTGTCACAGGGAGTGGAGACTGTCGGTAGATGTGTACATGGAATCCCAGTGTGTGCCCTATGCGTAAGGGAGGGAGACTGTGAGGGGAGACTGTCCGGTAGATGTGTAAATAGAATCCCAAGTGTGTGGGGGCCTTCCCCATATAAGGAAGTCCAAACAAACAATTTACAACACTAAATGTACAGGGAGGGGAGACTGTCCGGTAGATGTGTACATAGAATCCCAGTGTGTGTCACTATGGTACAGGCGAGGGGATGAGACTGTCCGGCGTTAGATGTGTACATAGGAATCCCAGTGTGGTCCCTATGGACAGGGAGGGGAAGGGGAGGACTGTCGCGGTAGATGTGTACATAGAATTTCCCAGTGTGTGTGTCCTATGGTACAGGGCGGGAGAGGAGACTGTCCGGTGTAGAGTGTACATAGAATCCCAGTGTGTGTCCCGATGGTACAGGGAGGGGAGGAGATGTCCGGTAGATGTGTACATAGAAATCCAGTGTGTGTCCCTTATGGTACAGGGAGGAGGGAGACTGTCGTAGATGGTTACATAGAATCCAGTGTGTGCCCTATGGACAGGGAGGGGGAGGGAGACTGTCCGGTAGATGTGTACATAGAATCCCAGTGTGTTGTCCCTATGGTACAGGGGGGGAGACTGGCCGGAGATGTTGTACATAGAACCCAGTGTGTGTCCCTATGGACAGGGAGGGGAGACTGTCTGGGTAGATGTGTACATAGAATCCCAGTGTGTGTCCCTATGGTACAGGGAAGGGGAGACTGTCGGGGTAGATGTGTAATAGAATACCAGTGTGTGTCCCTATGGTTACAGGGAGGGGAGACCTGTCGGTAGATTGTACATAGAATCCCAGTGTGGTCCCTATGGTACAGGGAGGGGAGGACTGGTCCGTGATGTGTACATAGAACCCAGTGTGTGTCCCTATGGTGTACAGTGAGAGGCGACTGTCAGTAGAGGTGCTAATAGAATCCCAGTGTGTGTCCCTATGTACAGGGAGGGGAGACTGTCCGGTAGATGTTGTACAAAGAAATCCAGTGGTGTCCCTATGGTAAGGGAGAGGAGACTGTACGGGGTAGATGTGGACATAGCATCCCAGTGTGTGTCCCTATGGTTACCGGGAGGGAGACTGTCCGGTAGATTGTGTACATAGAATCCCAGTGTGTGTCCCCCTGTGGTACAGGGAGGGGAGAATGTCGGTAGTGTGTACATAGAATCCAGTGGTGGTCCCTATGGTACAGGGGAGGGAGGGGAGACTGTCGGTAGATGTGTACCATAGAATCCCGTGGTGTCCCTATGGTACAGGGAGAGGAGGACTGTCGGTTAGATGTGTTACATAGAATCCCAGTGTGTGTCCCTATGGGTACAGGAGGGAGGAGGACCTGTCCGGTAGATGTGGACATAGAATCCCAGTGATGTTCCTATGGTACAGGGAGGGGAGACTGTCCGGTAGATGTGTACGTAGAATCCCAGTGTGTGTCCCTATGGTACAGGGAGGGGTAATTACTTGTGCTCAACTGCTAAGTGAGTCAGACAGAGAGGATGAATGTGGACATATAAGGAGACGGAGCAGGTTCTGCTGGGTAGATTCACAGCCCATTTCAGTGGCTTGGCCCATGATAAGGGAAGCTTGGGAATCAGGTTCGGGATTAGACCGGAATTAATGACAGTTCACTATGAATTGTGCTGATAATATTTAGGAGATTGGGATTTTATATAAAACTAAAGAGTTTAGTTTCCATAGAGGCTTAAATTTAATTGTGTGCAGTTGTATGTGGCAGCCATGATATAGAATATGGATAAGAGACAATTAGGGCTTTATTAAATGAGAGCGCCAATCAGAAATTCCATTTTCTACTATTCAACTGCACTCCTTGGATTATAACACCCTGTAATGTGTATAGTGCAGACCCTGATTATTACACCCTGTAATGTGTATAGTGAAGGAACCTGATTAAACACCCGTAATGGTGTAGTGGCAGCCCTGCCTGATTATTACCACCCCGTATGTGTCTAAGTGAAGACCTGATTATACACCCAGTACTGTGTATAGTGGCAGACACTGATTAATTACACCCTGTATGTGTACAGTGAACCCTGATTATTAACCCGTACTGTGTATCGTGCAGACCTGCTTGTACACCCTGTAATGTGTATAGTGCAGCCCCTGATTATTACACCCTGTAATGTGTATAGTGCAGACCCTGATTATTACACCCTGTAATGTGTATAGTGCAGACCCTGATTATCACACCCCGTACTGTGTGTAGTGCAGCCCCTGATTATTACACCCCGTACTGTGTATAGTGAAGACCCTGATTATTACACCCCGTACTGTGTATAGTGCAGACCCTGATTATTACACCCTGTACTGTGTATGTGCAGACCCCTTGATATTAACACCCTGTAATGTGTACGTGCAGGCCTAGATTATTACAACCCCTACTGTGTATTGTATGGCAGACCCTGATGATTAACAACCCATACTGTGTATAGTGCAGACCCTGATTATTACACCCTGTACTGTGATAGTGCAGACCCTGATTATTACACCCTGTACTGTGTATAGTGCAGACCCTGATTATCACACCCTGTACTGTGTATAGTGCAGACCCTGATTATTACACCCATACTGTGTATAGTGCAGACCCTGATATTACAACCCTGTACTGGTATAGTGCAGACCCTGGATTATTACACCCATACTGTGTATAGTGCAGACCTGATTATTACACCCTGTACTGTGTATAGTGCAGCCCCTGATTATTACACCCCGTGCTGCGTATAGTGCAGACCCTGATTATACCACCCCGTACTGTGTATAGTGCAGCCCCTGATTATTACACCCTGTACTGTGTATTAGGCATCCCCTGATTATTACACCCCGTGCTGTGTATAGTGCAGACCCTGATTATTACACCCTGTACTGTGTATAGTGCATCCCCTGATTATTACACCCTGTACTGTGTATAGTGCAGGCCCTGATTATTACACCCTGTACTATGTATAGTGCAGCCCCTGATTATCACACCCCATATGGTGTAAAGTGCATCCCCTGATTATTACACCCTGTACTGTGTATAGTGCAGCCCTGATATTACACCATTACTGGTGTATAGTGGCAAGACCCTGGATTATTACACCCTGTACTGTGTATAGTGCAGACCCTTGATTTATACACCCTGTACTGTGTATAGTGCCGACCCTATTATTAACACCCCGTTACTGGTTATGTGCAGCCCCCTGATTATTTACACCCTGTAATGTGTATTAGGCATCCCCTGATTATCCCCCCCGTGCTTTGTGATAGTGCAGACCCTGATATTACACCCTGTTACTGGGTATAGTGGCATCCCATGATTATTACACCCTGTCTGGTATAGTGAGGCCCTTGATTATTATAACCCTGTACTGTGTATTAGTGCAGCCCCTTGATTATCACACCCCATATGATGGTACTGTAAAAGAGTGCAATCCCCTGTTATTCCACGCAGCAGAAACTGAGGAGTACTGTGTATAGTGCATTCCCCTGATTATTACACCATGTACTGTGGTATAGTGCATTCCCTGATAGTACAACAGCGGCCCTGTATATGTGTTAGAGTGGAAGACCCTTGTGATATTTACACCCTGTATGTTGTATATAGTGATCCCGGACTGATTCTTACACCCTGTACTGTGATAGTGCAGACCTGATTATGACACACGGTACGTGTGTTAGTGCAGACCTGATTAACAACCTGTACTGGTATTAGGCATCCCCTGATTATTACACCGCACGTGCTGACAGTGTGGTATCGTGGCAGACCCTGTTATTACACCCTGTACTGTGTTATAGTGCATCCCCTGATTTTACACCAGTACTTGTGTATTAGTGCAGCCCTGATTATTACCACACTGTACTGTGTATAGTTGCAGCCCCTGATTATCACACCCATATGGTGTTAAAGTGCATCCCGGATTATACACCCTGGATGTGTTATAGTGCATTCCCCTCCTGATTATTACACCGTATGGTATAGTGCATCCCCTGATTATTACACCCTGTACTGTGTATAGTGCAGACCCTGATTATTACACCCTGTACTGTGTAAAGTGTAGCCCTGATTATTACACCCTCTACTGTGTATAGTGCAGGCCCTGATTATTACACCCTGTACTATGTATAGTGCAGCCCCTGATTATCACACCCCATATGGTGTAACGGTGCAATCCCCTGATTATACCACCCTGTACTGGTATTTTTTATAGTGCATCCCCTGATTATTACACCCTGTACTGTGTATAGTGCATCCCCTGATTATCACACCCTGTACTGTGTATAGTGCAGACCCTGATTATCACACACGGTACGTGTATAGTTGCGACCTGATTATTACACCTGTACTGTGTGTATAGTGCATCCCTGATTACACACCCTGTACGTGTTGTATAGTGCAGCCCATCTGATTATAACACCCTGTACTGGGTATAGTGCGGCTATGATTATCAAACCCCACTATGGTGTTAAGTGCAGCCTGATTATCCACAACACTGTACTGTGGTAGCTAGTGGCATCCCCTGACTGATGATCACCAACCTGTAATGTGTAGAGTGCAGGCTTGATTATCACACCCATATGGTGTAAAGGGCACAGGCCATGATTTCACACCCTATATGTGTATAAGTGCAGACCTGATTATCACACCCTTACTGTGTATCGTGATCCCACTGATTTATCACACCCTGTACTGTGTATAGGGGCAGGCTCGATTATCACACCCATATGGTGTTAAGTGCAGGCCTGATTTATCACACCCTTGTACTGTTATAGTGCAGGCTCTGATTATCACACACATATGGTTGTAGTGCATCCCTGATTACCACACCTGCTACGTGTATAGGGCATCTCCTGATTATCACACCCTGTACTGTGTATAGGGCATCTCCTGATTATCACACCCTGTACTGTGTATAGGGCATCTCCTGATTATCACACCCTGTACTGTGTATAGGGCATCCCCTGATTATCACACCCTGTACTGTGTATAGTGCAGGCTCTGATTATCACACCCTATATGGTGTAAAGTGCAGGCCCTGATTATCACACCCTATACTGTGTATAGGGCATCCCCTGATGATTAACCTTTACTGGGTGTAGGGCAGCCCCTGATTATCACACCCTGTACTGTGTATAGTGCAGACCTGATTATTACACCCCATATGGGGTAAAGTGCATCCCCTGATTATCACACCCTGTACTGTGTGTAGGGCAGCCCCTGATTATCACACACCTGGACTGTGTTTATAAGTTGCATCCCCTGATAATCCACCCATATGGTGTTTGTTAAACGGCAGGCCGATGATATCACACCGTACGGTATAGTGCAGCCCTGATTATCACACCTGTAATGTGTATAGGCAGACCCTGATTATTCCACACCCCATGGGGTAAAGTGCAATCCCTGATATCACACCCTGTTACTGTGTACCAGTGCAGCCCCTGATAATACACCCTGTACTGTGTATAGGCAGACCTGATTATCACACCCTGTACTGGTAAGTGCAGGACCTGAGTATACACCCAATAGGTGTAAAGTGCATACCCGATTATCACACCCTGTACTGTGTATAGTGCAGCCCCTGATTATTACACCCCATATGGTGTAAAGTGCATCCCCTGATTATCACACCCTGTACTGTGTACAGTGCAGCCCCTGATTATTACACCCTGTACTGGGTATAGTGCATCCCCTGATTATCACACCCTGTACTGTGTATAGTGCAGCCCCTGATTATAACAACCTGTACTGTGATAGTGCAGGCTCTGATTATCACACCCCATATGGTGTTACAAGTGCAGGCACTGATTATCACACCCTATATGTGATAGGCATCCCCTGATTATCACACCCTGTACTGTGTATAGGGCATTCCCTGATTATCACACCCTGTACTGTGTATAGTGCAGGCTCTGATTATCACACCCTGTACTGTGTATAGGGCATCTCCTGATTATCACACCCTGTACTGTGTATAGTGCATCCCCTGATTATCACACCCTATACTGTGTTAGTGCATCCCCTGATTATCACACCCTTTACTGTGTATAGTGCATCCCCTGATTATCACACCCTGTACTGTGTATAGTGCAGACCCTGATTATCACACCCTGTACTGTGTATAGTGCATGCCCTGATTATCACACCCCATATGGTGTAAAGTGCAGCCCCTGATTATCACACCCTGTACTGTGTATAGTGCAGGCTCTGATTATCACACCCCAATTGTGTCAAGTGCAGGGACCTGATATTTACACCCTGGCTGTGTGTAGGGCAGCCCTGATTATCACACCCTGTACTGTGTATAGTGCAGGCTCTGATTATCACACCCATACTGTGTATAGGGCATCTCCTGATTATCACACCCTGTACTGTGTATAGGGCATCTCCTGATTATCACACCCTGTACTATGTATAGTGCATCCCCTGATTATTACACCCTGTACTGTGTATAGGGCATCTCCTGATTATCACACCCTGTACTGTGTCTAGGGCATCTCCTCATGATTATTCACACCCTGTACTGTGTATAGTGCATCCCTGATTATCACACCCTGTACTGGGGATAGTGCATCCCCTGATTATCACACCCCATATGGTGTAAAGTGCAGACCCTGATTATTACACCCTGTACTGTGTATAGGGCATCCCTGATTATCACACCTGTACTGTGTATAGTGCAGCCCCGTTATACACCCTGTATGTGTATAGTGAACCCCTATTATCAACCCTGTACTGTGGTATAGTGCATCACTGATTATCACAACCATAGGGTTGTAAAAGTGCAGACCTGATTATTACACCCTGTACTGTGTATAGTGCATCCCCTGATTATTTACACCCGTGCTGTTATAGTGCATCCTTGATTATCCACCCACCCATATGTGTAAAATTGCAGGCCCTGATTATTAACCCCGGCTGGGTATAGGCAGCCCCTGATTATTACACCCGTGATGCGTATAGTTGAAAGCCCCTGTGATTATATGTACACCCCGTTTGACTGGGTATAGATGCCAGACCTGATTATACACCCCGCGTACTGTTATAGTTGCAAAGGGGGGACCATGATTACATTACACTTAACTGTTGTATAGTGCAGCCCCTGATTAGTTACACCAATACTTTGTATAGGCAGCCCTCTGATTATTAACCCGTACTGTGTATAGTGCAGCCCCTGATATTACACCCCGTTACTGTGTATAGTGAAGCCCTGATTAGTACCCCCTGTACTGTGTCTAGTGCAATCCCATGATTATACACCCCGTACTGGGTATAGTGCAGCCCTGATTATTACCACCTGTATGTGTATAGTTGCAGACCTGATTTACCACCTGTACTGTGTATAGTGCAGACCCTGATTATTACACTTATACTGTGTATAGTGCAGCCCCTGATTATTACACCCCATACTTTGTATAGTGCAGCCCCTGATTATTACACCCCGTACTGTGTATAGTGCAGCCCTGATCTTACACCCCTATGTGTATAGTGAGCCCCTGATTATTACCCCCGTCTGGTATCGTGCAGCCCCTGATTATTAAACCCTGTACTGGTTATAGTGCAGACCCTGATGATTTACACCCGTATGTGATATAGTGCAGCCCGGATTATTCACCCTGTACTGTGTATAGTGCAGACCCTGATTTTACACCCCTACGTGTATAGTGCAAGACCCTGTTATTACACCCCGTACTGGTTGTGCAGACCCTGATGATTACAACACTGTTACTGTGTTAGTGACAGACCCATATTACTTACACCCCCGTATGTGTATTGAGTGCAGGACCCTGATTATAACCCCGTACTGGGTCAGGGCAGACCCTGATTATTACACCCTGTTGACTGTGTGATAGTGCAGACCATGATTATTAAACAAGTGCTGGGATAGTGCAGCACCATGATATTACACCCCGTCCTGTGTATAGTGCAGACCCTGATTATTACACCCCGTACTGTGATAGTGCAGACCTGATTATTAACCCCGTACTGTGTATAGTGCAGGACCATGATTTACACCCCGTGCTGGTAAGTGCAAGACCATGATTATTACAACCATGTACTGTGTATAGTGCAGACCCTGATTATACACCCGTGCTGTGTGATATCCGGCCACGGCTGGATTGGGCAGTGTTAAATGCGCTGGTGGTTAAGGCGCAGGTAAATGAAGGGTTAAAGATGTGACATTCCTGGAATTGTATGTTACGCCGAGCCATTGTTGTGCCACGTGCCCCCCATGGGGTAAACACCTGCCAAGAGCTGCTGGGAAAAATGTTATTCCATGGGGCTGGGAGCGGTCCCTTTATAGACCTGAACGGAAACATTCTACACATTGTTTCAGCACTACGGTGTAGAGGTACCAGGATTAGAGGGAAGTAGTGGGGTAATATTGGTTAATTTACTTCTCTTTGGTTATCTTCACATCCAATCCACTGTGCGTCTGCTGCCCCTACAGTCTCTACTTAGAGTACAGGGGGTCAGATGCACAGAAAATATGACCCCTTAGTGTGCGTCTCTTTATAGTGTAAATAATTCCTGATCTGTAGACAATATACGTGCTAAGTCCATCTAGCTCATTCATGTTAGGTTACCCATAATGCATGCCAATAAGTTAGGAAACCCAGGCTGACCCAAAATTGGTGGTGTGTTAGCGTTCATTTAACATGGGCAATTGCGACCACAGCCCTGCAAGTGATAATACACGTAGGTGAAAATCTCTAAATGATATGTTTCAGTGTTATTACCAGTATAACATGAGTGTTTCCTCTTCCAGCTTTTCCTAAGCACATCACGAGATTAAGAAAAGATAGTTATGGGGCCAAGAAATGAACAAACTGGTCATCTTACAATAAAGATGTAGATTTGGAAGCACAGTTTGTCCAAACAGTTAATGCTAGACCTCCCCATCAGATTGCCAAATGGATGCAGGTCTATGGAACCAGTAGCACCCCAGTGATGCACTTTTTAAATGTGTCAGGGGCATTGACGTAGAGGAGCCAAAAAAGCCAATGGTACAGTGTCTCTTTAATTGTCAATGATCTTATAGCCATATTAATTTAGAATCAAAGGTGCTTGGAATGTATGGGGGGGGTAGGAAAAATCGAGACTGAGGATAATACAATATCCAGGACGTAGGTCTTGGCAGTTTGTGGTGCCAACTTCTGACATTACCTCCTGTGTTAATTCGAACATCTAGTGGGGTTTGCCAAAGACGTTGGCAGGTTCCCTAGCGCGATTGTTTGTGTTTTGAGGAAGAGAAGTTAAATTGATGAATCTCTGTATTCCGTCCTCAGCCATTGTCGACCTTAAACTGGCACGGTTGTGTTTTTCAGGAAGATTTATCCCCCGCATTAATGATCTTTTCATTCCACACAAATGAGGATTGGGAAACCCCCGATCCTGTAGAAAGGATAGACTTGCTTGGGAATCTAACCATATTTAAGAGAAGTTTCAATGCAAAGAAACCTATAAGACTGGCTACTTACAGGGGGATTTTTCGTCCCGTCCGACATTAGCCATCGTAGTAAGCAGTCGGTCGCCAAGGCAAGTCTACCGCAAGCTGACAGTTTGCTGCAACTGTGATTTACCAACATGTCAGATGACCAGTTCGTCGGGGACAAAGTTGCCAAACAGATACCGGTCGTCAGCGACAACAAAACTGACGCAGAAGGATTTTTTCACCCACCCACATATATACGGAAATATCAGGTTGGTTTGAATCCGAAAAAATTTCTGCGCAAACCAAGACCAATTGTATGGGATGTAGGAGCTTAGTAAGAGCTTACAACTTTTAAGTTATTTACCCTTTAAGACCACAATATGGAGGTAGAAAATTTCTCCTACCTCCTATACACTTATCATTTGGGGGAGTTTAATTGTTGGGTGGTCTGTTAAATAAATGATTTATACTCCACGTTCCTCAGTTCATCCCTTGCTATTGTAGATCGTGAGATGATTAGGTTCTACTTACCAAGGACGCTTTTTACAATGACATACATACAGGGTAACAATGATACAAAGTCAACAATTACATACACACTACCGTGATATATAGGAAAGAGGGACCCTGCCGAAAGAGCTTACAATCTAGGTACGGGAAGCGGTGGCTGTAATAGATGGCCAGGGAGTGTGATAGGCGGTAGGATCAGGTTGGGTCAGTGAGAGGAGTAAAGTTCTAGACCAGGTTATATGGAGAGGAGGTGGGTATTACGGTTATGTTTAAAGGTATTAAGGGACGTTAAGTGATGGAAATACGGAGGAAGGGGAGTTACAGAGCAGAGGGGCAAAAAGTAAAGTCCGTGAATACAGGAATGGGAAGAGGTGACAAGGGGGGATGAGAGGAGGGATGGTTATGGCCTGGGATAGATCGGTGGATCATCCTCTGAGATGGAGGGTGGGTTTATTGAGCTAGTGCTTTATAGGATAGGGTAAGCCTGTTTAAACTGGATCCTATGTGTGATGGGCAGCCAGTGGAGAGACCGAAAGAGAGCAAAGGCTTTCTTTTGAGATGCGAGAAGAGAAATGAATGAGCTGGGGAAACTGTCGTGTTGCAGTAGTCTAGTGGGCTATGCATTAGGGCACGGACTGGGCTTAGTAGCTTCGTCGAGAGGAAGTGACGAATGCGGAGATGTATTTTTGAGTGGAGTTAGTAGAGTGTAGACATGGGGTTTGAAGTAGTAAGATCTGAATCAGCGTTATTCCCAGGCCCGCGACATGAGGAGATGGGATATCAATGTGTTGTTATTAATCGTGAAAAACTAGGTAGGGGCTGATCAGATCGCAGATGATTCCCCTAGTGGGCCTGAATCTCTCGCCATGTGTGGATAATTATTTCCTCGCGGATACCACACACAAACGATTATCTGTGAAACCAATTAAAATCCCCAAAGTGAGGCATCTGTTACCATGTCAGCAATATGACATCAAGTCCAGAGAACGTTCCTGAATCCTATTTACAGTTAACTGTTCACCCGCCTGTGGTTCTAGAATCAGAGGTAACCGAATCAGTGCACCACCTCGCATATTCCTGTGTCTGAGACTCTCAATTGCCAGGGCCCAGAAGCCCCCTAATAGATCGGTCCCCAAGGGGTTTGGCAGGATAAGGATTAGAGTGCTCCCCATATTGATGATACCCCAGTAACATTACCCTTGCCCTCTGGGGGGGGTAAATCCTCTAGGTTTGTTGCCGTTAACTAAAATCCAGTTTTACCTGTTAGGTTGAGACATCGCCAAGTTGGGCAGATCATGGTGCTGAGATGAACAGATGTGTTCCAAGTAACAGAGGCTAATATGCTGCGAGAGGTTTTCAAACTTATGAACAGGGGCTCTGCCCCCAACATCTGAGGTAAGACTCAACTTCTTAGGGCATCACAGGGACTCTTTTGCTGCCCCCCCCGGTTCAATAAAGGGAAGGTTTGTAGAATTACCAGAAAATTAGCACTACCCTATTAATTCCACACAGGTCCATGGGAGTCTGATGTACAGCAAGGAACAGCTTCACGCCCTGACTGAGGTAAGTTGTGGACTTACCTAAGAGTACATTTTATTATATTTCTGGATGGGTGCTGCAATATTTTGTTCCCAGTCCTGGAATTGCAGCCACAGATATCGGGTGTTAAGCAGGTGAGCAGTGTTTTGATTGGGCCATCCATCATTCTCTCTCTTTACAAGTATATTAACGGGGGGGAATTTAGAGAGTCTTGCAGGGACCCGACTGCCTTCCTGGCGGTGAGAGTGAAAGATCAGTCTGGACAGTGCAACGGGGTATCGTTACCTCCACTCCAAAGGCGTACTTCCACGTGATCTCACCTCCAAGGTAAGTAAACATTCTGAATATGCTGATGTCATCATAGGGCACTGTGTATTAAATATAGTTTCTAGGTAAAACTCTAGCTGATATAAAACTGAATTGGTTTGAGGTTTAGGTAACTGCATGATCTAGGGTCTGTACCAAGTTTCATGAATCGAATTGGTTGATGTTCTAGGTAACTAGATGGCTCTAGGCTACCAGTTTCATGACCTGAATTGGTGTGAGTTCTAGGGTAACTAGATGATTCAGCGGCTGTACAAGTTACATGACCTGAATTGGTTTTTGATGTTCTAGGTAACTAGCTGATCTAGGGCTTTTGTACCAAGTTTCATGACCTGATATTGGTTTGAGTTAGGAACTAGCTGATTTAGGGCTGACCACAGTTTCATTGATTGAATTGGTTTGGGATGTTCTAGGCTAACAGACTGAGTAGGCATTGTTACAAAGTTTATTGTTCTGAATTGGTTGATGTTCTAGGTAACTAGCTGATTGGGCTGTTGTACCCAGTTTCATGTCAGGAATGGTTTGATGTTCTAGGGTAACTAGCCTGATCTAGGGATTGTACCAAGTTTCATGATCATGAAGTAGGGTTGATGTTCTAGTAAACTAGCTTATCTAGGGCCTGTACCAAGTTCATGATCTGAATTGGTTGATTGTTCTAGGTAATAACTAGCTTGAATCCAGTTTTCTTTTTCCCTTTACTAAGTTTTACTATTCCTTAATTCTCTTATTCATCTCCCTTGCTTTATATCTTTCTATTTCTACGTCATTCCTTTTAGTTACTTCTTTCTTTTCTTCCTTCTTACCATCCTTATTTTTATTTCGAGGGCTGTACAAGTTTCAGTCCTGAATTGTTTGATGTCTAGGTAAAACTAGATGATCTAGGGCTGTACCAAGTTTCATGACCGAATTGGTTTGAGTTTAGGTAACTAGCTGATCCTAGGGTGAATGTACCAGTTTCATGATCTGAAATTTGGTTGATGATTCTAGGTAACTAGCTGCCTCTAGGGCTCTGGGTACCAAGTTTCATGACCTGAATTGCTTTGATGTTTCTAGTAACTAGCCTGATCTAGGGCGTCCCAAGTTACATGGACCTGATTGGTTGATGTTCTAGGGTTGGAACAAGCTGATCTAGGGCTTCTGTACCAAGTTTATGAACCTGAATTGGTTTGATGTTCTAGGTAACTAGATGACTAGGGCTGTGTACCAAGTTAATGATCTGAATTGGTTTGATGTTAAGGGTAACTAGTGATCTAGGGTGTGTACCAGTTTATGTTTGACTGAATTGGTTTGCTGTTCTAGGTAAAAACTAGCTATATAGGGCCTGCTTACCAAGTTCATTGTCCTGAATTGGTTTGAGTTCTAGGTTAAACTAGCTGATCTAGGGCTCTGTACCAAGTTCATGATTGAATGGTTTTGATGTTCTAGGTAACTAGCTGATCTTATAGGGCTGTGACAAGGTCATGATCTTGAATTGGTTTGATGTTCTACGGGAACTAGCTGATCTAGGGCTTGTACCAGTTTCATGTCCTGAATTGGTTTGATGTTCTAGGTCACTAGCATGATCTAGGGCTGTGTACCAAGTTTCATGACTGAATGGTTTGATGTTCTACGGTAACTAGCCTGATCCAGTTAGGGTTTGTTTTTTTTTTTTTTACCACGTTTCATGATCTGAATTGGTTTGATGTTCTAGGTAACGAGCCTGGCTTAGGGGCTTGTACCAAGTTCATGACCTGAATTGGTTTGATGTTCTAGGTAACCTGCTGATCTCGGTGCTACCAAGTTACAGACTGAATTGGTTTGATGTTCTAGGTAACTAGATGAAATCTAGGGCTGTTACCAATTTTCATGACCTGAATGGTTTGATGTTCTAGGTAACTAGATGATTAGGGCCTGTACCAAGTCATGATCTGAATTGGTTTGATGTTCTAGGTAACTAGCTGATCTAGGGGGCTACCAAGTTTCATGATCTGAATTGGTTTGATGTTCTGGTAACTAGCGATCTAGGGCTGTACAAAGGTTTCAGGACATGAATTGGTTGATGTTATAGGTAACTAGCTGATCTAGGCCTTGTATTGTACCAAGTTCATTGTCCGAATTGGGGTTTGATGTTAGGTAAACTAGCTGATCTAGGGCTGTAACCAAGTTTCAGGTCACTGTAATTTGGTTTGATGTGCTAGTGTTTCCTCCTCCCCCGCCCGTCTGACTGTGACTACCCTATACTAGGCTGATCTAGGGCGTACCAAGTTTCATGTCTAATTGATTTGATTGTTCTAGGTAACTAGCTGATCTAGGGCTGTCCAAGTTTCAGGTCCTGTGATTGGTTTGATGGTTCTAGGTAACTAGCTGATCTAGGGCTTGTACCAAGTTCCATGTTCCGAATTGATTTGATGTTCTAGGTTAACAGCGGGATCTCGGGCTTTGTACCACGTTTCATGTCCTAATTCGGTTTTGATGTTCTAGGTAACTAGCTGATCTAGGGCTGTCCAAGTTTCAGTCCTGGAATTGATTTGATGTTCTAGGTAAATAGCTGATTAGGGCTTGTACCAAGTTTCATGTCTGCGGAATTGGTTTTGAGGTTATAGGTAACTAGCTGAATCTAGGGCTTTGTACCAAGTTAATGTACCTGAATTGGTTTGATGTTCTAGGTACTAGCTGATCTAGGGCGTTGATCAAAAATGGATACCAAGTTTCATGACCTGGAAGTGGTTTTTGATTTCTAGGTAAATAGCTGATCTAGGCGGTGTGTCCCACGTTTCAGAGTCCTGAATTGGTTGATGTTCTAGTAAACTAGCTGATCTAGGGCTGTACCAAGTTTCAGTCCTGAATTGGTTTGATGTCTAGGTATAACTAGCTGATCTAGGGCTTAAATTTGTACCAGGTCATGTCCTGCATTGATTTGGGTTTCTAGGTGGGTAACTAGCTGATATAGGCTGTACCAAGTTTTCCATGTCATGAATTGGTTTGGGGTTCTATTTGGTAACTAGCTGATCTAGGGCCTGTTGTACCCCCCAAGTTCATGTCGGAATTGATTTGATGTCTAGGTAAACTCGTTGATCTGGGGCTCGTACCAAGTTCATGTCCTGAATTGGTTTGATGTTCTAGCGTAACTAGCTGATCTAGTGTAGAAAGATGTACAAGTTTCATTGTCCTGAATTGATTTGATGTTCTAGAACTGCTGATCTAGGGCTGTACAAAGTTTTCATGTCATGAATTGGTTTTTTGATGTTTAGGCTAACTAAGCGGATCTAGGGCTGTACCAAGTTACATGTCCTGAATTGGTTTGATGTTATAGGTAACTAGCTGATCTAGGCTTGTTGTACCCAAGTTTCATGTCCTGAATTGGTTGATGTTTAGGTAACAAACTAGCTGATCGAGGGTGTTACCAAGTTTCATGTCCTGAATTGGTTGAGTTCTAGGGTAACTAGCTGATCTAGGGCTTGATACCAAGTTTCATGTCCGGAATGGTTGATGTTCTAGGAAACTAGCTGAGCTAGGGCTGTACCAAGTTCATGTCCTGAATTGGTTTGATGTTTCTAGGTAACTAGCGATCTAGGCTTGTACCAGTTTCATGTCCTGAATTGGTTTGATGTTTAGGAATAGCGACTAGGGCTGTACCCAGTTTCATGATCTGAATGGTTGATGTTATAGAG
Source organism: Hymenochirus boettgeri (assembly GCA_019447015.1). NCBI lineage: Eukaryota > Metazoa > Chordata > Amphibia > Anura > Pipidae > Hymenochirus > Hymenochirus boettgeri. The sequence continues at coordinate 8,732 of JAACNH010000437.1, read as the reverse complement.
AACTAGCCTGATCTAGGGCGGTACCAAGGTTCATGACATGAATGGTTTGATGTTCTAGGTACTAGCTGATTCTAGGGCTGTAACCAAGTTTTCATGACCTGAAATTGGTTTGATGTTCTAGGTAACTAGCTGATCTAGGGCTGTACCAAGTTCATGTTCTGAATTGATTGATGTTCTAGGAACTAGCTTGATCTAGGCGGTGGTACCAGTTTCATGATCTGAATTGGTTTGATGTCTAGGAACGAGCTGATTAGCTGTACCAAGTTTCATGACCTGAATGGGTTGTGATGTTTAGGTAAGGTAAACTAGCTGATCTAGGGCGTACAAGTTATGTCTGATTGGTTGATGTTCTAGGTAACTAGCTGATCTAGGGCTGTTGTACCAAGTTTCATGTCCTGAATGGTTTGATGTTCTAGGGAACTAGCTGATCTAGGGTGATGTTACCAAGTTTCATGAACTGAATTGGTTTGATTGGTCTCATGTCCCCGGAAACCTGTTTATTAGTGCTCTAGGGCTGCTTCCAAGTTTCATGACCTGATGGTTTGATGTTCAGGTAACTAGCTGATTCTAGGGCTCTGATACCAAGTTTCATGATTCTGAATTGGTTTGATGTCTAGGTAAACTAGCTTATCTAGGCCTGCCCCAAGTTTCATGATTGAATTGGTCTTGATGTTCTAGGTAACTAGCTGATCTAGGGGCTGTACCAAGTTTCATTGATCGAATTGGGTGTGATGGTCTAGGTAAATAGCGATTCTACGGGCGCGGTACAAGTTTCAGGTCTGAATTGATTTGATGTTCTCGGTAACTAGCTGGTATAGGGCTGTGTACCAAGTCTTCATGATCTGAAGGTTTGATGTTCTAGGTAACCAGCTGATCTGGACTGTACCAGTTACATGACTGAATTGGTTTGATGTTATAGGTAACTAAATGATCTAGGGTTGTACCAAGTTCATGTCTGAATTGGTTTGATGTTCTAGGTAACTAGCGATCTGGGCTTGTACCAAGTTTCATGACCTGAATTGGTTTGATGTTCTAGGTAACTAGCTGATCTAGGCTTCTTGTTGTACACGTTTCATGATTGAATTGGGTTGATGTTATAGGTAACTAGCTGATCTAGGGCGTTACCAAGTTTCATTGTCCTGAATTGGTTTGCTGTTTGGTAACGAGCTTGATCTAGGGGATGTGTACCAGTTCCGCATCTGAATTGGTTGATGTTATAGCGTGGTAAAACTAGCTGATCTAAGGGTTGTTTTGTACCAAGTTTTCATGAATGAATTGGTTTGAGTTCTGGGTAATAGCTGATCTAAGGCACCCCATGTACCAAGTTTCAGTCTGAATTTGTTTGGAGATGTTCTAGGTAACTAGCTGATCTAGGGCTGTACCAAGTTTCATGATCTGACTTGGTTTGAGGTTCTAGTAACTAGTGATCTAGGGATTTGTATACAAGTTTCATGGATTGAATGGTTTGATGTTTAGGTAACGAGCTGGCTCTATGGCTGTACCAAGTTTCATGATCTGAATTGGTTTGATGTTCTAGGTAACTAGGCTTATCTAGGGCTGCCACCAAGTTTCATGTCCTGAATTGTTGATGGTTCTAAGGTAACAGCTGATCTAGGCTTTACCAAGTTTCATGACCTGAATTGGTTTGATGTTCTAGGTAACTAGCGATATAGGGCGTGTACAAGTTCAGGATCTGAATTGGTTTGATGTTTCTACGGTAATAGCTAGTCTAGGGCTGTACCAATTTCATGACCTGGAATTGGTTTGATGTTCTAGGTAACTTAAGCTGATTAGGCTTCTGTACAAGTTTCAGGTCCTGAATTGGTTTGATGTTAGGTAACTAGCTGATCTAGGCTGTACCAAGTTTCATGACTGAATTGGTTTTTGAGTTCTAGGTAACTAGCTGATTTAGGGTGTACCAAGTTTCATGACCTGATGGGTTTGATGTTCTAGGTAAACTAGCTGACTAGGGCTGTTTGTACCAAGTTTATGACCTTGAATTGGTTTGAGGTTCTAGGGAACGAAACTGATCTAGGGTTTTGTACAAGTGTCAGATCTGAATTGTTTGATGTTCTAGGTAAACAGCTTGATCTAGGGCTTTGTACCAAGTTCATGACTGAATGGTTGATTGTTTAGGGTAACCTAACTGATTCGAGGGGCCTTTCCTCATCTGTACGTCTAGAGGAACAGTATGGCAGCTTTAAGTGTAATAACAATACTTCAATAAAATGTATGTAGTCTGATAACCCCACTTGCGTCATATTCCTTAACCTCTCCCGACACTCCACACTGAAGAATTGCACTTACAGAAACACAATCTCTTGCCGGAAGTCCCACTCAGCTTAGTAGCAGGTGTGCTCATATCTGCTCAATTATTAATAGCAGTTAGCCATTGGCCATGACGTTATAGGTAGGCCATGAATGAACAGTCATTACAGAAGTAGACATAGACTGGCGAGGATTCGGTTGGTAAGTCCTAGCATGGCGCGGTTGGGTGAAGGTAACAATACAAAAAGTGTTTTGGCAGTGATACTTCAAATTACATAAGTTTTTTTTAAGACAGGGTTACCCATTCAAAAGTAGATTACTAATCCAACATGTAGCACTATCTATAAATACCGATATTATACCGTTAATTTAACCGGTATAATATACACACTATCTGTTATATTACCGGTATAATACTACACAATATCTGTTAATATACCGGTAGAATACTACCAATATCTGATATTAATACCGGTATAATACTACCACACATCTGATAATAAACCGTATAATACTACCACATATCAGAAATTATACCATATAATACTACCACCACTCTCCTGATAATAATACGATATATACTAACACTATCTGTTTATATTACCGGATAATACTATAACTATCTGATATAATACAGGTAAATCTACACTATCTGATAATATTACTGATATAATACTACACACTATCTGAATAATACTGATTAATACTACACACTATGCTGATAATATTACTGATAATACAACACTATCTGATAATTAATACCAATATAATACTACACACTATCTGATAATAACATCAATATAATACTACACACTATCTGATATAATACCAATATAATACTACACCTTATCTGTTAATGTTACTGATATATAATACTACACACTGTCTAGAATATGATGATATAATACTACACACTATTTAATACTACCAATATAATATACACCACTATAGTTATATTACTGATGTAATACTACACACTATCTGATAATAATACTGATATACTACACACTATCTGATAATATTACTGATATAATACTTCACACTATCTGATAATAATACCAATATAATACTACACACTATCATATAATATTACTGATATAATACTACACACTATCTGATAATATTACTGATATAATACTACACACTATCTGATAATATACTGATATACTACTACACACTATCTGATAATATTACTGATATAACGACTCACTACTAGTAATATTACTGATATAATGCTACACATATCTGATAATATACTGATATAATACTACACACTATCTGATAATAATACTGATATAATACTAAACACTATCGATGATAATATTATGTATAATACTACACACTATATGATTAAATAATAATACCAACTATAATACTACACACTATCATGATAATTTACTGATATAATACCACACATATCTGAAAATAATTTATCTATAATACTACACACTATCATATTAATATTACTGATATATAATATACACACTATCTGAATAATATTTACTGATACAATAAACACACACTATCTGTTAATATTACTGATATAATACTACACACTATCTGATAATATTACTGCTATATTACTACACACTATCTGATAATAATACCGATATAATACTACACGCTATCTGATAATAACACCGATATAATACTACACACTATCAGTTAATATTACTGATATAATACTACACACTATCTGATAATAATCGACAATATATAACTACACACTGTCTGATAAATTACTGAGTAAATACACACATATATGATATAATACACATGTAATACTACACACTATCTGATAATACCGATAATACTAACACTACTGTTATATTATGATATAAATTACACACTATCTGGATAAATACCGATATAAATACATTACACACTAATCTGTTAATATTACTGGATGTAATACTACCCACACTATCTGGAATAATATTACTGATTTTTTTTTTGTGTAATACTACACACTATCTGATAATATACCGTATAATATACACATGTCTGAAAATTACTGTATAATACTCACATATCTGAGAATAATACCTATAATACTACACACTATCTGATAATAATACCAATATAATACTACACACTATCTGTACTAATACCGAACAATACTAACACTATTACCGAATATATACACTATCTGATATACCAATAATACACACCTATCTGTTAATATACTGATATAATACTACACACTATATGATAATATTACTGATGTAATACTACACACTATCTGATATAAAATACGATATAATAATACACCTGTCTGATAATATTAATGATATAATACTAAACACTATCTGATAATAATCAATATAATACTACCACCTTCTGAATATACTGATAATACACACTATTGATAATAAACCGATATAATACTACACACTGTTGATAATATACTGATATAATACTACACACTATCTGATAATAATACCCATATAATACTACACACTATCTGTAATATTAAACTGATGTACTACACACTATTGATAATATTATGATGTATACTGCACACTACTGATAATATACTGATATAATACTACACCATATCTGATAATAACATCAATATAATAATCACACACTAATATGATATATTACTGTATAATACTACCACTATCTGATAATATTACTGATGTAATAATTACACACTATCTGATAATACCCGATATAATACTACACACTATCTGATAATATTAATGAGTAATTACTACACACTGTCGATAATTACTGATGTACTACTACCAATATTCTGATAATTTACTGATATAAGACTACACACTATCTGATAATAATCAATATAATACACACACTATCTGTATATTACTGATGTAATACTACAACATCTGATAATAATACCGATATAATACTACACACTGTCTGATAATATTACTGATATAATACTACACACTATATGATAAATAATACCAATATAATACTACACACTATTCTGAAATAGTAATATATAAGACTAACACTATCTATAATATTACTGATATGTAATACTACACACTATCTGAATAAAATAATAATACATATATAATAACTACACACTATATGATCAATATCTGACTGTATTAATACTACAACTATCTGAAATATTAAGATTACATACTACACCATATCTGGATAAATTTACTGAATAATTCTACACCACTATCTGAAATAACTCAATATAATATACACACTATATGATCAATATTACGATATAATACTTACACACTATCTGATAATATACTGAGAATTACTACCACACGAATCTGATAATAGTTACTGATATAATTACACACTATCTGATATAACACAATATAATACTACACACTATTATGATAATATTACTGATATAATATACACACTATATGTAATTAATACTATATAATACGACACACTATCTGATAATATATCGATGTAATAACTACATCTACTGATCTCTAATATTACTGATTATAATACTACACACTATCTGATAATAACATCAATTATAATACTACACACTATATAGTATATAATCTACTGATATATAACTACACAAAATATCTGATAATATATATACTGATATAATAACTACCACACTATCTGATATAAACAAATACCAAATAAATACTACACACTGTCTGAAAATTATGATATAAAATACTACACACTATCTGATTAATAATACCAATAAATACTTACACACTATCTGCTAATAATACCAATGATAATACTACACACTATCGAATAATACCGATATAATACTACACAACTCTGATAAATTACTGATATATAAACCATTAAGATAATACCATATAATCTAATATATGATAATATTAGGATGTATACTACACACTATTGATAAAATACGAGATATAATACTATCACATGTCTGATTAATATTACTGATTATAATACTACACACTATTGAAATAATACCAATATAATACTACACACTATCTGATAATCTTACTGAGTGTAAACACACCCTATCTGATAATAATACCGATTATAATACTACACACTCTGAAATATTACTGATATAATACTACACACTATATGATAATAATAACTTAATATATACTACACACTATCTGATAATATACTGAGTAATACTACCCACACTATCTGATATAATACTCACACTGATTATGTAATTACTACACCACTATCTGATAATATTACTGATATATACTACAACACTGATCTGAGTAATATATTAATAATATATACGACACACTGTCTGATAATAATACCAATATACTAACACTATCTGATAATATTACTGATTTAATACTTACCAAACTATATGATTAATATTACTGATGTAATACTACACACTATTGATAATAATTACTCGATATAATTTACTACACACTATCTGATAAGATATACTGATATAATACTACACACTATGATCAGAATATTTACTGATATAATACTACACACTATCTGATAATATTACTGCATATAATACTACACACTTCTGATAATATTAATGATATAATACTACACACTATCTGATAATATTACTGTATATATATACACACTACTATCTGATATAGATGATCTGATGTAATACTAAACATCAATATACTGATAATAATACACGATCTATAAGTACTACACACTTATCTGATAATATATACTGATATAATACTACACATCTATATGATAATATTACTATATGATATAACTAACACACTATCTGATTATACTGATATAAATACACACGATCTGATTAATATTACTGACTGTAATACTAACACACTATCTGATAATAATACCGATATAATTACTACACCACTGTCTGATAACTATTTGATATAATATACACACACTATTGATAATAATACCAATAGTTAATCTACAACACTATCTGATGAATATTACTGATTAATACTACACACTATCTGATATATTACTGATTAGACATAACTACTAACAACATCTGATAATATATACTGATATAATACGACACACTATCTGATAACATATATGATGTAATACTACACACTATCTGATAATACTGATCTAATAAAGACACACTATCTGATAATATTACTGATGTAATACTACACACTATCTGATAAATGATATAAACTACACACTATCTGATAATACCGATATAATAATACTACCACATTGATAATATATGATATAATACCTACTCACACACTATCTGATAATTTACTGATATAATACTACCACACTAGTCTATATACTTATGATATAATCTACACCACTATCTGATATATTACTGAATAATACTTAACACTATCTGTTTATAAATTATGAGATACTGACATTCTTATCTGATATAATAACACACTATCTGAATAATAATATACGTAACTGATATACTAATACTTCAACACTATCTGACAATAATACCAATATATTACTACACACTATGGTGTAATATTACTGAATATATAACACTATCTATAATTTACGTGATGTAATACTACCACCTATACTGATAATATATCCAGTATAATACTAACACTATTGGATAATATTAACTGATGTAATACTAACAATAACTAGTATAATATTACGGATATAAATACTACACACTATCTGATAATATTACTGATGTAACTACTACACACTACGATATACTGAATATACTACACACTATCTGATTAATATTATGATTGTAATACTAACCACATCTTAATCTGATAATACACACTATGTAAACCGTATAATACTACACACTATCTGATAATACTCTGATATAATACTACACACTATCTGATATATTACTGATTAATCTACTACACAGACACTATCTGACATATTACTTATTTACCGACACTTCGATATACACTGATCTAAAACTATCGATAAACACTATCTGATAATAATATAATACTACACGCTATCTGATATATTACTGATTGTAATACTTACACACTATCTGATCTAATATACACACATACTGATATCGATATACGACTACACACAACTATATTCTGTATAAACACATATCTGATATAATTACTGACACTAATCGACTACTAACTGATACTCCAATCTGATAATATTATGATATAATACTTACACACTATCTGCATAATAATACCGATATATCTACACACATACTGATAATATTACTTGATTATAATACTCAACCACTATTGATAATTATTACTTGATGTAATACTACACCCTATCTGATATAATACCAATATAATACTACACCCCACTATCTGTAATATTTCTGACCCGGATGTGGTTACAATACGATACCTTATCACCCGATCTGGCATACCATACTTCTGCACTTTAACATATAGCTTATTGTATGTACAGAACATTCCTTCTCTGTATATTTATATATATGGGTGGGAGCTGCCATATTGTTTCCCTTAGACAGTACAGTATGAGGGTATAGCTTATTGTATGTACAGAACATTCCTTCTCTGTATATTTATATATATGGGTGGGAGCTGCCATATTGTTTCCCTTAGACAGTA